>PVKC010021176.1:0-18243 GCA_004027635.1 Crocidura indochinensis | reverse complement strand
TCCCTCCCCTTCCTTTCTTCCATCCCCTCTTTCTTCCTTCATTCCATTCTTCTTCCTTGCTTCCATCCCCTTCCTTCCTTCCATCCCACTTTCTTCCTTTTATCCCCTACCATTATTCCATCCCTCCTTCCTTCCCTCCCCTTCCTTCCATAGCTCCTTCCTACTTTCCATTCCTTCCCTCCCCTTCCTTCCCTCCTTCCCTCCCTCACTCCTTTCTTCCATCGTTCCTTCCTTCCCTCCTTCCTTCCATACCTCCTTCTTCCACTCCCTCCTTTCTTTCTCCCCCTCCTTTCTTCCTTCCTTCCATGCCCCTTGCTTCCTTTTATTCCCTCTTCCTTCCTTCCATTCTTCCTTCCTGCCCTCCCTCCTTCCTTTTTTTCCTTTCCCCTTCCTTCATTCCATCCCTTCTGCCTTCCTCCTTCCCTCCTTCTTTCCATCCTTTCTTCCTTTCCTCCCTCCCTCCTTCCTTCCTCCCTACTTCTCTCCTTTCTTCCTTCCTCCCTTCTTTCTCTCCTTCCTTCTCTTCATCCTTCCCTTCTTCCTCCCTTCCTTCCAACCCTCCTTCCTTCCACCCTCCCTCCTTCCTTCGATCTCCTCTTCGTTACTTCGTTCCTTCCTTCCTTCCTTCGATCTCCTCTTCCTTCCTTTCTTCCTTCCTTCCTTCCATCCAACCCCTTCCCTCCATCCTTCCTTCCTTCCATCCATCCCCTTCCCTCCATCCTTCCTTCCTTCCTTCCATACCCTTCTTTCCATTCCTACTTCCTCCCTTCCTTCCCTCCTTCCATCCATCCTCCCTAACTCCTTCCTTCCCTTTCCCATTCCTTCCTTCCATCCCTCCTTCCTTCCCTCCTCTCTTCCTTCCCTCCCTCCTTCCCTCCCTCCCTCCTTCCCTTTCTTTCTTCCATTCCTCCTGCCTGCCTTCCTCCCTGCCCTCCTTACTTCCTCCCATTCTTTCTTTCCTCTCTTCCTCCTTCCTTCTTTCCTCCCTTCCTTCCCTCTTTTCTCCCTTCCTCCCTTCCTTGCCTACTTCCTTCCCTTCCTTCCTTCCTTTCCTCCTTCCTTCCCTCCCTCCTTCCCTTCCTTTCTTCCTCTCCTCCTTCCTTCCTTCCCTCCCTCCTTCCTTTCCTTCCTTCCCTCCTTCCTTCTTCCCTTAATTCCTTCCTTCCTTCCTTCTTCTTCTTTCTCTTCTTTCTTCTAGTTCTGTGTTCTGTGCTTAGAGATCTCTCCTGGTTGGGCTCATATTGCCATTTAGGATGTCAGGGATTGAACCTGGTCAGCTGTAAGCAAAAGCAATTAAATTGCTCTTACTATTTCTCTAGTCCCAAAATTCTGTTTCTTAAATTAAAAATTCACAGTGGGCTCCATGAAATATTTAAATTGGAATATTTTTCTTTTTCATACAAATAATTTTGCCCATTATTTGATTAAAAATTACAGAATGCATAGGAGCCAGACAAGATAAGATATGAAGAAAGGTATCACAAACATAGAAAATCAAGGAATAGGAAGTTATGCTTATTTTAGGATCAAAATAGAATTTGAGCAAAAGTGACAGTGGAGAGTAGCAAGATATAAATCTACAAAGGTAGATAGAAATTCATGCAGGGAAGTTCTTGAATAAAATTTAAAGTGTTTAGCGTGATATTCTTGGCTAAATCTCATAACCATTAAAGTACAAAACTTCAGAACTTTCTATATATAAAGTTGAAGTTGGAGAAACAAATAAGATTTTCAAGGTTGAGTATAGAAACAAGACAAAAGTCCTTAAGATATGAAAGTCGGAGGTAGGAAAGGAGGAAGAGAGAGAAAAGTGCACTTAGAGAAATTAGAAAAAGCCAAAGAGATTATGGTAATATTACTAAATCAAAGTTCCCTGCTTCTGTGTAACATCACCATCTGCCCATACAAGAGAAGATAAAAGTTTAGAAGAGTTATTGCTTACACTTGGGAATTATAAAGAATGATTATAAAAAGAAGACTTTTAAGTAGGAACTTGAGATGGAATTGGGGCAATCAGAAAATGAATGAATTTATTTAAGCAGAGCCTATCAAAATATGTGAAATCAGTACTGTGTGTATTTGCATAAGTGTGTAAGAAATGAATGCATGAGTCTATGTAGAGGAGGAATTTATAGAAGGGAGATAAATTAGTCTAGCTATGATGAAGAGGGGAGAGGATCAAAAGTTTGGAAAGGACTATGAGATCTAGATCCCAGTTAGAATGTGAGTTCTGGGAATCTGCATTCTGTACTGTAACTATATATCTTAGGAAACATGTAGTGTCATTGGAATAATTGTTTAAGACAGAGTATGGTAGAGTCCATATTCATAAAGATGCATATATGGAAAAATAAGGAAACAATTAAGAATCAAGCTTAGCTTGGGAGCAGAAAAATGACAAACTTACCAGACATTACAAAAGAACCTAAGAGAGAGTAAAAGAGCATGTACAGAGTTATACAAATATAATTATACCAATGACAGTATACTTCAAGGGCGGAACAACCCTGTATCACTTAGGACAGGGGAATTCCCTTTCTAATCTCCCCAATTTTTACTGTGACTATGCAAAATAATAGCACAAGTTAAATTTTTTAATTTTTCCCCTGTTCTTTGATTTGTCTTTATTTCAGGGCCATGGTTAGTGTTTGGCTGTAGTCTTTTATGCTGTGGTGCTTTTCAGGTTTTTTGTTTGTTTGTTTGTTTTTCTGTTCTTTTTTTTTTTGGTTTTGGATCACACCTGGCAGCTTCAGGCTGTATGCTCAGAAATCACTCCTGGCAGGCTGACATGCTTGGGGGACCATATGGGATGCTGAGATTCGAATCATCGTCCTTCTGCATGCAAGGAAAATGCACTGCCTCCATGTTATCTCTCTAGCTCTTGTTTGTTTCTGTTTTGTTTTTGTTTTGTTTTATGGGGGGTGATTTTTTGTATTGTTTATGTTTTCATTCCTTTTTCCTTTCTTTTTTTTTAAACTGATTTTTATAGTCTCTAGAAGGACTCTGTCCATTTTTTGCTTGTTTGATTTTTGCCCCCCATCCTTTCTTTTTCTTTTTCTTTATTTTCTTACCTTCAAACAGAACCACATAACTTGAACCATCTTGTTCTGCCTCACAAATCGAGGGTGAAATAATGGAGGGCACCAAGACCAAACAGTTATGTGAACATTGAATAGAAATAAAAAATGATCAGACTTAAACAGCAAATCCAAAGCCAATTACAACATAATCAATACCCAATTTACAACAAGCTAGACACAGAAGGAACCACTTATAATAACAGCCCTGGGGGCAAAGGAGACAATATGGGACGCATACTGGGAACTGGGGTGGAGGGAGCACAACATTGGTGGTGGGAATGCCCCTGATTCAATGTCACTATGCACCTAAAATAGTATTGTGAATGATTTGTAATCCACTTTGGTCAAATAAAAATTATTAATTTAAAAAGGAAGTAACTTGACATTTAATAAAATAGATTCTATAAGTGAAATAAAGCCAATTGATAATATGGAATTTGAATTAATCCCTATTGTCTTCGAGTGAGCAGCTCAAAATATATATGCCAACTATCAAATATATGGTCATTTTTTCTTTGGTAGGGAAAACTTTCTGGTTTTTCTTCTGTTTGTTGGGTTGGCAAGGACCCATTTCTACTATTTATTTCTACTTTTTGATCATTCCTTGTAGTGTTTAAAGTCTGGGGAAGCTGGGGGAAACAAGTTGATATTTAGGCCACTAGTAATACTCTAGGAAGTGATTGAGGGCCCTGAGGTGATAACCAATAAAGAATAATCTTGATTTATAAATGGGAAGATGTTTACAATATATGTTGTTTTTTCTCAATTATATATAAAAATGTTATAGTTGATTTTCACAAATAATACAATGTTGACTCATTTCCTTTATAAAATATCTTTCAACTTTCTTCTGCATAGATAGTATAAAGTAATTATAAAATATATAATTATATATTGTGTATAATGTTATATATTATATAATTGTACATATTTTATAATAATAGAAACATGAATTTTTATTAAATTCAGTGATTAATAATGAAAGGTAACTTTTAGTTAGTTGCTCTAGATCTGTGTTGAAAATCATTTTTTAATCTTGAAAATGTTAGCCCTTAAAAGTAATATAATCAAATAGTCAACTAATAGTTCAAGTTTCTCCTAACCAGCAAATAAAAAATGTCTTAAAAGAACTGCAAGGGAGTAAGAAAGTAGACAGTCATCAATACTGAGGCTTGTAGTTTATAGAATCTGACTCTTTCTCTCTGGTAGGTGTCATAGAGTAATATTCTTTTGACTTTGACTGGGCATAGAAAAAGCCTAAAAATACTTTGGTATTGATAAGGATCTTAGGTTCCTCCTTGGCAGTAAGAACCAGTGAAACTGTATAAAGGAGCTCTCCTCAATTTACAGTCATTTTCTTTCATTACCACAATAAGAAATGTTTATGATACTGACAATGATTCTTTGCCACTTTTTGTAATATAATGCATTATTATATATATTCATTATATTTTCCTCAATTGTGAATTCTGTCCTCATAAATATACATTATATTTTTGCAAAATGATTCAATATTTATAGACCATTATATTATCCTAATCCTACTAGGTCTTTATTAAACCAGATCCTCACTTTTCTTTGAAGCTTGTTTTAAAGTGGGTAGAAATGCTTCTCAATTAAAGTCAGTTTCTTGCCAATAAAGTTCTGATTTTATTAAAAAAACATATGTTTTTTAGAGCCTGTAGAGTTGTATAGTTGCATTCCATGCATTTGGTCTGGGTTCAATCTCTGGCATCCCATATGGTCCCCTGAGCCTGCCAGAAGTAATTTATAAATGCAGAACAAGGAATAATTCCTGAACACCTTCAATGTGCCCCCACAAAATTATTTTTACATAAGAGAGATAGCACAGGGGTTAAGGTGCTTGTTGTACCACCATGTATAAATGTCTCCTCCATCCACCAAAATGAAATGTATTGGCTTCATACCAGCGTCAACTAGAATTTGTTCAACCTTAAACTTGAGCATTGGCCTACAACCTCAGTTTCTTCATCTGAAATAGCCATGCCTGATTATCATGGGATTTTTGCAGGAATTTGGATTATAATAGTAGTTACACTCTTTATAGTGATAAGCAAATTTAGCAAAGATATATACATGAGAAACTCACTGTACTATCCATTATTCTTACAACAGCTTGGCTTTGGAATTTAACTAGAATTGATAATTGTGAAACTTTGAGCAAGTGTAATGAAAAGGCTTGAGTATAGATTGATGAAGTTGACAACTGAGCCTTCTGGTGTGATGTTTTCCAGCCTGATGACTGAGTTTAATAGACAGTAATAGGAAGAGGAAGGACAAGACAGCACTGCCACTTGCCCTTCTTTTCTGAAGATACTCTCCAGGTAGATATGAATAGGAATATGAATGGTGAAAAGAATTTAATATGCAAGTGTTAAAGTCCATGGGTAGGAAAAAATAAAAGGAGAAGTCCTGCTTTGGTCAGGCACAACACGATATCACCCTAGTTCGATCAAACATTACCTCTGAAGTCAAGCTGCAGTAAAGTTCTCTTCATCTAACTCTTTAAATGGTTTAGTCTTACTTTTTGATGTTTTCATTACCTTTCAGCTTTTATAACTATACACATACATACACACATATGCCTATGGAATTGAGGTCATAAAAAAGAGAAGTTGCTATGCAGGCAGAGAAATGATGCAGAATTGATCTCCTATAAAGAGGAGAACATCTTTACAGAGCTTATTCCTCTAATTATGTTTAGGGTGGCATTGTTTCCACCTAGATGATAGCAATTATATATCAAGCTCTCCTTTGAAATAATTTAATTAATGAGTAGCTCACCCTCTGTGTGTATAGAATTCTAAGGAAGTAATTAATTTTCATGAACCACCACCCTTTCTGAATTTAATCACTTCTCTCCTCAACAAACTTTACTCCACTCCAGAAGGTGGGTTAGAGAGGTATGTTATTCAGAGTCCCAGTAAACTGCAGTTTTTATAGCAGTACTGCTATAGTAGATAGTGATATGGGTGATAAGTAGAAACTTCTGTTGTTTTTCACCTGAGAGTGTTTTTGTCCTTCTAAACTCCAAAGGGCACACAACTTAACCAGATTCTCCGGCCCAGACAGAAGGACAGATAGAGCTATTACCCCAATTTGGAAAGAAGAAAATGATTTTGATAGATTGATCCTATCCATTAATCAGCCAAGGACTATTTATTGAGCATCTGCTATATGAAAGAAGTGCCAGTGGAGACTAAGATGAATGACTCTGGTAAATCCTTTGTGGATAGGGTCACCAGGAGATAGATAGCTTTTATGCCTGGATATAGACATAAGAGTTGAAAGAAAATAAAATTCTTGAAAATTATCTTGAAAAGGCCATATTCTATCCAGACTATCTCTATATCCCATCCTTAGAGTACATGCCACTGATAAAAACTTACCTTATATAACAAATCTGGACTTTAGATAGATGAAGTGATTATTTTTTTGGTTAGATAAAATTCTTGAAAATTATCTTGAAAAGGCCATATTCTATCCAGACTATTTCTATATCCCACCCTTAGAGTATGTGCCACTGATAAAAACTTACCTTATATAAAAAAATCTGGACTTTTGAGAGATGAAGTGATTTTTATTTTGGTTAGGGTCACTTAGGTAATTTAGTGGAAGACTAAGACTAGGGAAATACAACTCTT
Organism: Crocidura indochinensis; assembly: GCA_004027635.1. NCBI lineage: Eukaryota > Metazoa > Chordata > Mammalia > Eulipotyphla > Soricidae > Crocidura > Crocidura indochinensis. Next base: position 11,498 of record PVKC010021176.1, on the reverse strand, counting down.
CTATTTTCTTATCTAGTATTTTTGCTACCAACAATGCTAACAGTTTTCAACATAAGAGATCATTGGACAATCTGTCAACGGAGTTACATTAGCACTATTACATTTAGCATCAGAAGAATTTAAAAAAAGGAAGAGTGATGAGGGTCTCTTAGGTTTGTAACATCCAAAAAATGTGATTTTAAGTGATACCTAAAACTCCCAAGAAAAAAATATCCAGGTGGGAAAGTAAGAAGAAAAAAGTAATAAATTTTAATTGATTTTTCTTGACAATCCATATAGTGAGAAATGGCTTAGAGGATGCATTAATTTTGTTCTGTGAGTTGAAGAAACTTCTTCAGGGCAATTAAGAGTAAGTAGGCACATGTTTTCAAGCAGTCATCTGTTTTTATATATGAGGTGTCTATTTTCATCAAGCTTCTTTCAGGAAAAAAAGCAAAGAAGAAATGAAACTATGCTTCTGTATTTAATGCATTTACCTGGAAAGGGGGATTGTTCCCTCCTTTCAATAGAAAGAAAATGTATTGTAAAACTCTTCTTAAAAATAATTTGAGTGATAATGTGTGAACGTCATAGCAGTAAAATAGTGGTGATAACAATGAGCAGATGTCGTCCATTGGAATTTCCATTTTTTCCAGACATTCGCTCAAATTATGGAGTATACTTTGAGTTATGAGAGAGAGCCAGGAATTAATTTCTGAGGAAAAATATAAAAATTGTTTACCTTGAAACTTCAGAGATAAAGAGAGTAAAGTGGATTGTATACAAACAACCTGGGTTCTGTCACTGAAAGCACTCCAGGAGTAAGACCTGAAAACATAGTCAAGCATAACCCCTGAATATCACCAAACGTGACCCCAATATAAATTTTCTTATCTTAGTAATTGCAAGTAATTGGAACAGTAGATGATAGAGCTAAAATAGGAATAGGCTTGCTTTTACCCACGACTTGAGAATAAGGCCACCTTCTAGAGTTGCCTTCTTGCACTGGAACTGCTCAAAGTCACACATTTTTGTCAAGCAAACATTGTATAAAGGCTCTGTAGAGTACAAAGAAATATGTAAGTATTCTTTGACTTTAGACCAATTGGGAATTGGTGACATAAACTGACCAATGAAAATTGGACAATTCCCTAATAGATTAAATAAGTCTAGTTTTAAGCATTGTTTCTCAAAGTGAGGTCATAAAACTAGCAATATCAAATTGAAGATTAATAGAAATTAGTCTGGAGACTAATATAGAAGAGACTAAATAGAAATTCAAATAGTTAGAAATTGAAGCATACTAATGAGAAATAGTGAAGTAGTCCAGTCTATGACTAGTACTCCCTGTAGATGCTTCTAAAGTAGACAGTAGAAAACATCTGGTCTAGAGATAAAATACCTACTGTTTTTGGTTTGGAGAAGGAAGAGCTCAGTGTTCCTTGAAAAGTCACAGAAAACTTTCTGAAAACAACAGCAGCTGATTTGTGAATAATGTTATCCTTTTAGACAAGTTTCTCACCTTTGCTTTCTTTAACCTGCCATCTTTTAGTTTTTCATATACGCTGACTAACCACTTTGTTTTTTAAAATGTTATGCCAAATGCTATGTGATTTTGGTGATAAAAATCACTATATTTCTTTTTATTATTTCTTTTTATTTTATTTTGGTTTGGGGGCCACACCCAGTGCTTAGGTATTTATCCTAACTCTGCTCTCAAAAATCACTCCTGGCAGGCTCAGGGGACCATATGGGATGCCAGGGCTTAAACCCATGTCTTTCCTGGGTTGGTGCTATGCCAGCCAAATGCTCTACCACTGTAATATCACTCTATCCCCAAATCATTATATTTAAAGGAAATTTTCCAATGAAGAGAAATTCCTGAAGATGACTATAACACTATTTTAGAACACTAGTTTCTTAGAACAAATATTGTTAGAACAATATTTCTAAAATATTTTAGAACATATTTGTTAGAATACTGGTCTTAAAGTTAGAACATTAGCATTTGTTAGAAATCATCTGGATCTTTATTTTGATTTCAGAAGCAAGTAGTCCTTGTCTATTTTCCAAACCCTCACATGAATTCTGATGATGGTTGCATTGATTTCTTTGGAGTCTTATTTCCTCGAACTATATTGAAGATTCTGACATCTGAGTAGTTTAGAAAGACTAAGAAATGCTTACATTTTGAAGCATAGAGACAGAACAAAGGTTAAGTATTTCCCTTGCATACTGTTGACTCTTGTTGAATTCCTGGTACCACCCCAAACATCAGCAGGAGTGATTCCTGAACATGGAACCAGGCAAAATAACCTGAACAGAACCATGTGTTGCCTAACCCCTCTCCCCCCACCAAATGTTTTAATTGTCTTAAATTTATATCTTGTTTAGTTTTCTATGCATATATTAGCTCTTGAGCTTTTCTGAGCTCCAATCAGGTGAGCAATGGAGTAGTGAATAATAGTAGGGAAACTTTATCTGCACAAAAGAGAGACCCTGGTTCAGAAATCCTTAGGTCACACATGATGGTGACCTTAACTAACATATTTCATTCTGAAAATGAGAATAGATGGAAATATAGAGAGTATATTTCTATTTCAGAGCTGATAATTGGCTTTACCTCCCATACACATACTATCAGGACCCAACGAGAAAAGATTATCCGCCTAAAATTGAATGTTCAATATTTTGTGCCTGAAATATGAAAGTGATCTTATGAGTAAGGTCCAGAACCCTCCCAAGTGAAAATATTAGTGTAACAATTTTACATTTGGGGGAAGACCTGGGAAACACAATGTCAGGAAGTCTGGGATAAAAACCAAAGGAATATAGATAAAAGTAATGCAGCTGTCAAGACTGCAGCAAAGTAGAATATCAATTAGTGAATAAGTTCAGACTACCATCTCTTTTTGTGCTCAGTACTAAAATGGGTACTCCAACAAAGAGCCCTAAATGTTGGAAGATGGTAACCTGGATATCCTTAGAGACTCATATAGGCTAAGTATGTGAATGGTACTTACAGCCTATTCATATCATTTCTGAAAAAATATTAAATGGAATATTGTATGTTAATAATTTGAGCATTTCTTCCTTCTGTGATAACTTTGTTAGCATACTCTACTCATGCTTTGTCCTTTTATTTAACTTGTGTTTTTTATATTTCCAAGTCAACCAAGAGTGTGCTATTGGTTTTTCTTTCCTGCCATTTGTCCATTTCTAAGTGATTTTCTAAGTGGTTTTACCAGTCATAGTTTAACCAACCACTTATTAAATGGAGTCTAACTTATTAGTTATTAACCACTTAGATAAGACAGATCACCTGGTGTTTTCTGTAGCTACTTTCACAGTTGACACATGTGAAGTGACTTTAAAGAATTTTCTTTCTCATTTCTTAAGGTCAAAGTTCCAAACCAAAATAACAGGAAGGCTTCATTCCCTCTAAAACTGTAGGATACTAGAGAAATATTCTATACATTCATTATCTTCTGGTGAATCCAGACATTCCTTGATATGTGGGCAAATGATATTCATCTTCACCTCTATGACTATATGACTTACTCTTTGCTTATCTCTTCTTGGTCTTTCTTCTCTCTCTCTCTCTCTCTCTCTCTCTCTCTCTCTCTCTCTCTCTCTCTCTCTCTCTCTTTCTCCTTTTTGGGTCACACCCGGCAGCGCTTAGGGTTTACTCCTGGCTCTATGCTCAGAAATTGCTCCTGGCAGGTTTGGGGCACCATATGAAATGCCGGGATTCAAATCACCGTTCTTCTGCAAGCAAGACAAATGCCCTACTTTCATCTATCTCTCTGGCCCCTTCTTGGTCTTTTTTATAAGGGATACTTGCTATCATGTTTGAGACCCATTCTGATAATCCAGGAAGATATATTCTCAAGATACTTAATTCACAGCTAAAAAGAAGATTCTGATTCTTTTTTATACGTTATAGGGAATAGAACAAGTTTATGCATTTATGTGGACCACCATTCAACACAACTTAGTATTATGAAAATTATTAATGATCCTCAACCTTTGGAATCAAGAACTGATTTATAAATATGCTAAGAGTTACATAAAGTTATTTTATAATTTTTATGAATTTATATATATTTTTATAAGTTCATATAATGTTTTATAAATTTACATAAACCTTTATATAAATTTATAAAAATTTGATAAAAAGATATATATATATATATACCAGAAAATACAAAAAAATTAGAAGTTTTAAGTTCCATTGCCACTACCTAGGCCAATATATGTATTCTTGATGCTACATCCTTTTTTAAGCAGTGGTTTATTCTAAAGTGTATTTATTATATCTTTAATATTTAGTAAAACTAGATATTGACTTTTAGTTTCATATATAAAACAAAAATTTTACAAATATATGCTAAGATAGTCTTAAAATTTTTATCTCTGAGTATGATTATATCACAGATTATTATATAAATTGAGACTCTTAATCTCTTAACTATATTTTGTATAAAAATTCTTAAATGGCTATTTGACATTATATTTTCCTTATATTTATTCTGAGCTCCATTTCTTATTCAGCATATATATAATTGCCAGAAGTAAGATCTGACATTTCTCCCTGTTATGTCATATATAATTAAATTAAGTCTGTTGCTTTAGTCTGTCAAGACCTTTTTAGGTCCTGATTTTGCCATCAAGCATATTGACTGCTTCCTCTAGCTTTGTGTTACAGAGAATGTGATTTCCAATAGTGACCATTATCTTCATGTCTTCAAGTAATTAATAAAAACGAACAAGAAAGAGAAGACAGCAGAATCTTGCAATTGACTGCTTGCATCTTCCCTCCTTGTTGACTATATGTTTTAATTAGATAATGCTCAGCCACATAATTTTACTTGCACCTGGCTAGGATTTGTTCATCTTTTTTTTCAAGATCACTATGATAGACCCTGTCATATATATTGCTGATATTAAGACAAATTATATTTTTCTTTGATTTTTTCCTCATAATCCTTTCATAGAAAGAAATGGAATTAGTCTGACATGATGTATTTTGAATACATGAAATTATTGCAATTTGAAACAAGCAAAAGGATTTAGTTTTGCATCTGGAATGCCCAGCTACTCAGATAGTACTTAGTAAAGGAGATAACAATGAAGTATGAACAGATTTGTATAGGCTGTATAGATAAAAAAAAAAGTATACATTCAGTATTTATTCCACTGTGTTTGTTTTTCCCTGATGGACTTTCAGGTTAATTCTAAATCTCTCAAAGAAGAAGCATTTTTGAATAAGAAGTAATTGTTTTGTAAAGGATTTTAAGTAGGCCAATTCATGAATTTCCACAAAATGAATCAGAAATAAATAGTTCCGATATTTTAGTGGAGACCTAGCTTGTAGCACTGGTTTTATAGACTCTTAGAATGTGAGAATGCAAGAGAACAGGGTGCTGGGAGGAAGACACTTATTTATCTGCTTTACATAGTGTTCACTATATATTTCAGTATATTATATCCCACGGCTCTTATTGCCCAGTATGAGGCTAAAATTTAGAGGCAAAAATCATACATATAGGAAGAGAACTTGAGTCTTTGTTGAAAAGTATGTTTAACCCTTGTTTACACAAAACTCTAACAAATTTTCCTTACTTAGCTAGTTAAGTATGTAAATTTGTTTCCTTGGACCTATTTTAAATTGTATACCTTCTATTCAATAATATTTACTTTTCCTATTTAATAATTTTAGTTACTTTCCACTTCTCATAAAAGCATCCAAGAAACTTTTAGATAGCAGAAGGAAATATTCCTTGAAGAAATTACTTTCTCTCTCTCTCTCACAAACACACACACACACACACACACACACACACACACACGCACGCACACACACTGGCATGGGAATACAGACTTAGTGTTATTCAGTAGTTTTTCAAAAATGAAGTCATCTATTTCCTTGAAAGACTCAAGTTGGTTGAAGTTTCCAACACTCCCGTTCCCTTACAACACTGTGATGGATGTCTAGCATAATTACAAAGCTTGCCATCTGAGTAGGGAGTAGAGATGATCAGTCTTCCTATTTTTCTAGAAACAATTGATCATTCATATTTATAGGGCTATACATTGCTGGGATTTGGAAAGGTCAGTATTGATTATCTACATACATACATGGTGTGCTTATTTTCTATATTAATAAATATGAGCTACTTCTATGAGACTACTATGAATAGTTTTCTGAGATACGAGGGGAAAGAGGATGGTTTCATGTGAATTAAGTCATGGGAATTTCAACTAAAGTTCTAACTTTTATTCTCTTAGCCTTTTTGGAACTGACAGAATCACTCTTTAGATTAGTTCATATATGTCATCCCTAAACATATTCACATACATACCGGTAAGAAAATTGAGTTCCTGTCAGCTAACCTAACTCAATAAAGTACCAGTGCTTGCATTAAGGAGAAATAAGAAGGTTGTCAATTGTAATAAGAATGGCAGTTCTAATTGGGTGGAGAATTTTGAGCTAAGATTTTATTTTCCTTGACTTTATTTAAAAGATATTCAGCACTTAAATATTTTTGAAGTTAAAAAAATGTTAGTTTTGATTTGCATCTCCCTGATGATTAATGATGTGGAGCATTTTTTCATGTGCCTTTTGGACATTTGTATTTCTTCCTTGACAATGGGTCTGTTCATTTCTTCTCCCCATTTTTGATGGGATTATATGGTTTTTTTTTTCTTGTAAAGTTCAGTCAGTGCCTTGTACATTTTGGACATTAGCCTCTTATCTGATGGGTATTGGGTGAATAGTTTCTCGCACTTAGTGGGTGGCTCTTGTATCCTGGGCACTATTTCCTTTCAGGTACACAAGCTTCTCAGCTTAATATATTCCCATCTGTTTATCTCTGCTTTCACTTGTTTGGAGAGTGCTGTTTCCTCCATGAAGATGCCTTTAGTCTCAGTGTCATGGAATTTTTACCTACTGTGTTGTTCTATATACCTTATGGTTTCAAGTCTGATATAAAGGTCTTTAATCCATTTGGATTTTACCTTTGTGCATGGTGTTAGCTGAGTGTCTGAGTTCGCTTTTTTGCAAGTGGTTAACCAATTGTGCCAACACCACTTGTTGAAGAGGCTTTCCTTGCTCCATTTAGGATTTCTTGCTCCTTTATCAAAAAATTAGGTGATTGTCTGGGGAACAGTCTCTGAGTACTTAAGCCTATTACACTAACCTGAGGGTCTGTGTTTATTCCAATACCATTCTGTTTTTATAACTATTGCTTTGTAATAGTTTTTTAAAATAGTTTTTAAAATTGGGGAAATTAATGCCTCCCATATTCTTTTTCCAAGGATTGCTTTAAGTATTCCAGGGTGTTTATTGTTCCAAATGAATTTCAGAAGTGTTTGATCCACTTCTTTGCAGAAATTCATTGGGGATCTTTAGAGGGATTGCATTAAATCTGCACAGTGCTTTAGAGAGTCTTGCCATTTTAATGATGTTAATTCTGCCACTCCACGAGCAGGGTATGTGTTTCATTTCAGCATGTCCCCTCTTATTTTTTGGAGCATGGTTTTATAGTTTTCTTTGTATAGGTCATTCACGTCTTTGGTCAAGTTGACTCCAAGATATTTGAATTTGTGTGACACTAATGTGAATGGGGTTATTTTCTTACCATCTCACATCACAGATTGGCGCACATCACAAAGAATGAAAACAAACAATGCTTGTGGGGATGTGGAGAGAAAAGAACTCTTATTAACTGCTGGTTGGAATGCTGTCTAGTTCAACTTTTATGGAAAGTGATATGGAGATTCCTCCAAAAACTGGAAATTGAGCACCCATATGATCCAGCTATATGACTCCTAGGGATATACCCTAGGAATACAAAAATATAATACAAAAATCCCTTCCTCACACCTATACTGATTGCAGTACTATTTACAATAGCCAGACTCTGGAAACAACAAAGATGACCTTCATCAGATGAATGGCTAAAGAAACTATGCAAAGGAATATTAAGCAGCCATCAGGAGAGATGAAATTATGATATTTTCCTATAAAAATGCACGTGGAATTTATTATGTTGCATGAAATAAGTAATAGGGAGAGAGATAGATGCAGAACAGTCTCACTCATTATTGGTTCTAAGAAAAATAAAAGACATTTTACAATAATTCTCAGAGACAAAAGAGATGAGGGCTTGAAGGTCCAGCTCACGACATGAAGCTCAACACAGAGTAATGTGTGCATTTTGAGAAATAACTACATTGAGAACTATCATAACAAAATGAATGAGTGAGTGAAGTAGAAAGCCTATTTAGAGTACAGGTGGGGATGGAGAGGGGAGGAGGGAGATTTGGGACATTGGTTATGGGAATATTACAGTGGTGAAGGGGGGTGTTCTTTACATGAATGAAACCCAACTACAATCATATTTGTAATCAAGGTGTTTAAGGAAATATATTAATTAAAAAGTAAAAAAATGTTATTTTAAACCTACAGTGAATATGAGAGTAATTGGTTGATGATAGGTGGACAGTATGCGACCTCCTGAGTGACCCTCAAAATACTTTCTAAATGAATAGATAATGATTCAAATCTCTTTCTTCCTGATATGTGCATTCATGACTGACTCTGGGTCTTCTTCTTCTTTATTTTCCCATCTCTTCCTTGAATCCTTAGAGTGTTTGGCCACTTCAGCCTTCGCAGTGAATGGCAGTTGGTGAAAGTGGACTATAAATCTATCTTCAGCAGGCGCTGCACCAAGGAAGATTACCAGACCTGGCACCTGCTCAACCAGGTATATACTCCAGGTGGGGAGTGCTGGCATGTAGAAATAGTAACTATTATAAACTTATTTGCTGATATTTTAGACTCCATAACTGCAGAAGAATGGTAGTGGATCAGCTAGGAATAATGGTGGGTGTGAAGGGAAGGATGTTTGCCTATACAGGCAGTTCCAGAAGATGCAGGTGATATTCTTTCCTTGAGCAGTGACTAGTTTAGCTCTGTACATGAAATCATAATTGCAGAAAGAGACCCTCTATTGATCATCTCATTTTTTTCAACAGTGAAAATGAAAGTACCTTTCAGACCAATCTGAAATAAGAGCCCCAAAAATGATGGGAACAGAGCCAGTGGGAAAGGATCAGGATTATTATGAATGGTTCTAACAAAGGCAACTCTTTATTAATAGACGCCATATGCAGACCTCTCTATTCCTTAGAACCACTTGGTTTTTTTGCAATTTGTGCCAACTATCTTGCCCTTAACTTGTTTGGGGAACTTGGTGGCAGTTATTTATCATAGAGGGGAAACTTGCTATGTCAATGTTGAATTTATTTTGAAAATGTTATAGCAATAGGGCATTCCTTTTCTCTAGAATTTCCATGAAAAAAATATTTGGGCAATTTGGATAATTACCTAGTAATCTGCAGCATTTACTTGGAGGTGAAGAGGCAAGATAAAATACCTTTTGTTGGGTAGAATAGCTAAAAAAAACAAGTAGTGATACACCAATCTCTCTTATTGTTCCTCCTGTGTGGTAATAGAAGATTGGTCATTTCCTATGAAATCCCTCCTAGACACTGAACATAAGTGTCCTTCAAAAGTGATTGAAAGAAAATGAAAAGGATTAGGTTTCTTGCTGAGAATATAATTTATTCTCTCATCATTTTTCTGCATCTCTCACTGTGAGTTCTCTTTTTAAGGGGGAGCCTTGTGTCATGGGAGAAAGGAAAATATTCAAGAAACGCAAGCCTGGAGCTCAGTGTGCCCTTGGCCGAGAGTCCTCTGGGACAGTGGTCTCAGAACCCTGTGTCTGCGCTGACTGGGACTTTGAGTGGTGAGTCCCTTGACATCTTGTCACCAATTAATTCCAACCAGATGTGTAATATCTGGGAGATGAAAGGGAAGATGGCATGAAGGGAGGAAGACAATACCCACAGGTAGAAGCTGTGTCTGCTTATCTGCAGATTCAACCACCCTAGATCCTGGCCAGTGAGAAAACCTGCTTCTCTGGAAGGAAGATGGAAAGAAACATTTCAAGGAAAGACTTACTTAGTATTCATCTGCCCTTGAATTCCTTAGAGGGATGTTCAAGGTAGTAAGGATAAAACAAGTTTTTGAATTCCCTACAAATGCCCTAAATTTGAATACCCTGTTTTCAAATAAAACACACAAATATCTGTTTGGTTACTTAAGTCCAATTCTAGAAGAGCTTGATTTTTGCCCTTTCTCTACCTAAGGTACAAATCATTTGCAGGTCCTTGTAATTCTCTATATCCAAGATTCATTCTGACTTGCTGTGCCATGTCTATAACTGCTACAAGAGTTACAAGAGTCTTCTCACTGTCTGCTTTCTACATGTATTACCCTACTAGCTGTCCTTCATATTTCTAACTACTCTAATGCTAAAAATAGTCAAGTAGTTTTCTTTCTCTCCAAAAATATCCAGTTTTCTGTCCTTGGCTTGATTCACTGTAAGTTATTTATTCTGAGACCATATAAACTTGGAACAGAGGGACAGAGTAATGAGAGGTATGCATTTGGTATTTTCTAGTCCCAAAAGATATGCAGTACTTCCCAGCAACCTTAACCCTTCTAGAATCATCATCTTCAGCTTTATGTATGCTGAACTCCATCTTGTTTTCCACTCTACTATGTCTCTGATGTAACTGCAAGTGAGCAGGTAACTAGGGCTGACCCCATACCTGTGTAACATCCCTGAGCTCATACCATGTTAAATTTTACTTCAGTGAGAATTACTTGCAGTATTATGTGCTAAATGAAAAGTATATTTTAGTATAATGGTAGATTGTGTTAGTTTTTACTATTTTGCAGTAAAGACTAGTTTTCTCTCTGTGAAAACTGTTAATGAATATATATTATTCAGCAAAATATCTATTTCAGCAAATACAATAAGCCAAACTATGGCACCTGACATATTAATATCAGGCTGCAGAGCCTGTGAATTTTATGCTTCGCTATTCCTATAGAATGGTCCATGCAGGCCTACTATTTGAATATTTCCTGCTGTATTCTCTCCTGTGCTTTTCTAAAGGAAACCTGGCCCTCAGTTATTTTTGGGAAGTACAAATAATAAAAAAGAAGTACTGGGGGTTAAGCGGTGGCATGGAGCGGTAAGGCATCTGCCTTGCCAGCACTAGCCTATGACGGACCACAGTTCAATCCACTGACATCTCATTAGGTTCCCCAAGCCAGGAGCGATTTCTGAGTGTATACCCAGGTGTAACCCCTGAGTGTCAGTGGGAGTAGCACAAAAAAGAAAAACAAACAAAAAAAAGACAAGAGAAAAGAATCATTATAATAGAAATAATTTTAGTAATTTTGTTTATATTTACTAGTCTCGTAAAAGTACCACTCTTTAATAATTCTTACCTTTGACCTTGGAATATTGCCTTACTCTTCCTGATCTTACATCCTTGACAATAAAATGCAAATATATAATTGCAGATCATTGGTTCCTAGGGAAGAATAAATACATGTATTTATTTATTAATGCATCCTAAGCCCAACATCATTAATT
>PVKC010021175.1:0-11139 GCA_004027635.1 Crocidura indochinensis | reverse complement strand
TGCTCAGGAGGTATTATCAGCTCTGTGCTCAGCAGTGCTCCCTAGAAGTGCTCATAAATCCATGTGTAATGGTAGGAATTGAATCTGTTGCTTTCAAGCAAGATTCATGGCTGCTGTAATATTTTTCTGACCCCAAAGACATGTACTTTTTATGAATTATGATGATGTATAAAATAATGAACATGCCCACAACTGGTGTCCTGTTCGAATCACTGGTGAATGGGGGATTCTTTTTGTATAACTGAAACCCAACTACAAACATGTTTGTAATCATGGTACTTAAATGAAGATATATTTAAAAATGCTGATCAGATTACATACCTCTTGGTCTATTTCCCCCCAGATCAATAAATAGTATCCATCTTTTTCTCTAAATTATTTCTTGAGGTTGAATGCAATTGATATGATATAAATATGGATTTCACAATTTTTGTTTGTTTTTCAGTGGCTTATATAATTATTTTCCATCCTTTTACTTTGAAGCTGTGTCTGTCCTGAACTATTAAGTATGTTTCCTTCAGGCAGCAGATAGCTGGCTTTTGTTTACTGATTCAACCCTCTCCTCTGTGTCTTTTGATGGGAGAGTTTAGTCCATTGACATTTCAGGAAATTATTGGCACAGAGGACTATTGTACATTATATTGTGTAGAGTTGTTACAATTGGGGAATTTGTTTATGTATTATCTCTGAGTAGTTCATTTACAGTAAGTTTGATTAGCGTGAATATTTCCAGTTTGGGTTTTTTGTTTGTTTGTTTTTGGGTCATACCCAGCAGTGCGCAGGGGTTACTCCTGACTCTGCACTCAGAAATTACTCCTGACAGACTCGGGGAACCATTTGGGATGCCAGAATTTGAACACCATCCTTCTACATATGAGGCAAATGAACTACTTACCTGCTATCTCTCTGGCCTCTCTTCATTTTTGTCTGAGAATATTTTTAAACCTCTCTCCAATATAAATGAAAGTTTCAGTGGTAATGGATCTAGGTTGAAAGAGGTTGAAAGTTTCTTCATTCAGTAGTTTATATAAGTCATTCCACTTGTTTAGTGCCTGGATTGATTAAATGTAAGATCTGGTTTGATTTTTATATTCTTTCCTTTATATTTGATATTTTTCTTTTCCCTAACTGTTTAAAAGAAAGAGTACATAGCAGCATGGGGCTCGGCAGGCCCCTGCCATGCCAGAGAGGGCCTGCTTAACCAGGCCTAGGGGGGGTGGTGCAGGACGGGGGCGACCCCAGCACCCTGCTGCCGCCTTGCTCCAAATCTCCACGGCTTCCCTGGGCCACAGGCCTGGGCAGGCCACCAAGGTGGGACCACTGGTGTGGCTTGAAGGTACCCTGGGCTTTTCCCCCATTCCCCACCGGGCTCCTTAGGGCGGGTCTGGGTGGGGAAGCTGAACTTCCAGCCTCCAGCAACATGACGGATCTATTCCCTTTCTGGGAGATGGGAGTTTCAGCAGCATGGGGCTCGGCAGGCCCCGGCCATGCCAGAGAGGGCCTGCTTAACCAGGCCTAGGGGGGTTGCAGGACGGGGGCGACCCCAGCACCTCTCTACAGCCTTGTTCTAGATTAGCTACTTATTTTTGCTAAGGCAGTCTCTAGCAAGAACTTAAGAGTTTACAAGTTGAAAACAGTACATATTAATAATATATCCCATTTTTGATGGTATGTATTGTGTATGTAGAAAGGCCATCTGATTCTTTGCCCTTTTGCACACCCCTGTAATGCTTATTTTCACTTTTAAGTCTATTACCCCAACCTTCAGTACCTTCCATTTACACTTTTCAACTTCTATACTGTACATTCTTTATCACACACATCAGCGTGGTACACTGGATTTAACAATCCCAAACTTTTTCAAAAGACATAAGATGTACACGTATAGCTTTGAATATTTTACATCTCTTTTCGTTGACAGCTAACTCTTACTAAATATTCTCTTAAATAGTGAAGATTTTCCCCACTTTTTATCTATTCTTCTTTTTGTGAACTTATCAACAAGAATTGTTTGGTGAAAGAATTCCTCAGGTTAATTCTTATGTTTAACCACATCATGCGGAGTTTTATACATGTTTTTGCGTCCCCCATATGGGCCTATAAATCCATGTGGCATTGTTTCTTGTTTGCATAGGCATATCAAAATGGGAAATACCTACACACAAATAAATTCTTATCTAATAGAATTTGGAACACCCAAATATTGTAGTGCAATGGGACCTTACACCCTGAACATTGGCATAATGACCTGGCACAGGCCTCAGTAAAGTGGGCATTCTCCATTCACCCCTGAACCAGGGAAGCTATCTAGGAAACATCCAAGGTTCTTTACAATAACACCTGGAAGTAATCTTCTACCAGGGAAGATCCTACTGCTGCTCTGACATCAATCTACTCACAAGAGCCTTCCCTTAACGCTGAGAAGACTTAAGAACATCAACGACCTGCATACTGGACAGGGCATTCTGCATTGCCCTTTAATTGTAAGGTGAAATGAAAGGACGCTCTACACCATCCTAACTGCAATATAGGATATGCAGATTCCAGGATCTTTAATTCAGAAACATGATACCAGCAACAGAGACAGCATGGAAAATAAAAGTGAGTTGGCACTACAGACAATGACTTGGATTGGGCAACCTAATTTGCCTGGAGCCTAGAGCTGCTCTTATGCCAGGAAACATCAGGGGTTTGATCCCCTTGTATTTAGGCCGAGAATTATCCTTTCCACGACCCCCATATTTTGGTGGGCTGATGCAAACAAGTATTGCCACTCTAACGCCATTTTTACTGTGCTCCTTTGACACATCCTTAAAAAGAAACATCCACTTTTGAGGCTAACTTAAAAAAATATGGACATCCATGGAAATGTAAAGAAGTACTATGCCTTCAATATTTAAGGAAATACATAAAGTTTCATGGCTTTAGAATGCTTGATATGCTGCTAGGAAATATGTATCACAATCCGGGGACTTGAGGGACAAAGTAATTATACATTGGTTCTGTTTTATTTTTCTTAATATTCTTTGACTGAAAATTCAATGTTAAGATATCAGCAAGGGGACTTATGTGAATTCTGTTTATGGGTGATTGTCCTTCCACTGTAACTTTACCTTGTCCTCTTTCTTTGCATCTTTGTTCTCAAAATTAAAAAAAAATAAATAAAAGAGTACATGTCTCTCTTTTTGCATTTATTATTTATTGCCATTTGAATAATATGTATTGGAGTTCTAGTAGGGTATATTTGGTTTGGCACTATTTTTGCCTCTTGAATTTCTACATCAGCCTCTTTCCAGAGAGTGGAAAAGTTCTCCGCTGTTATTTCCCTCACTAGTTGTTCTTCCCCCGTTCCTTTTTTCTCCCTTTCAGCATTCCTATAATTCAGAAATTATTTCTTCTGTTGTTATTCATTAAGTACTTTACATTTTCTTCCAATATTTTGTTTCTCCCTTTGCATTGACTTTTTGGTTACTGTTAGCTTATACTTTGTCTCTGAGTTCATCTATGGACTTCCCCATTGTGGAATTCTACGATTATAGCTTGTTAACATTAATTTAGTTCCCTCAGTTCTTTTATATGGAATCTCTCATCTTCTGAAAGAGTTCTTCTTTGAGTTGGCTTAATTTTTCATCTATATGTTGCTTAATTTTGCAAGCTAGTGACTTCATGATATCTATTGCTAAGACATTAAGTATTGATTTTTGGTCCTCATCTATGATGCTCGTGCATTTTGGTGAACTTAAACATTTGCCAGATTTTTCTCACATCCCCAGCTGCAGGTGTCTTCCTTAGCTTCTGCACTGTTCTTTGTACTTGGTGGGTTGGGATGCTGGGGTTTTAGGATGTTTAAAAAATGATGTAATGAACTCTTTGTATAAGTGACAGTTAGAGGTATATCTGCTTTAGATGTTATTTTTCTAAACAAGCAAGGTTTTCTAAGTAGAATACATGCTGCAGGCATCCTGCATCTCAGCAGCTCTAGGGGGTTGAAGTCATCACGAGAAAAAATCGGGAGCATGGGCAAAGGAACAAGATAATAATGAAATAATAATAACCACACACAGAGTATGTGTATTCAACACATTCTGGCAGGAGTGTGATGACTTTATTCTCAAGACAGAGAATAAGAGTAAGCCAGTAACAGGTGTTAAAGATATTAATTATCTAAATGAAGGAAATAGTTTTTATTAATTTGACTTTAATTTGCCCCGAACTTCAGCTGCAAGAAAGAAAAAGCTTATAAGGTTCTAAAAGGGGTTTTATTGTAATCTTTAGTGCTGGAATTTCTTTAGCAAATTCTTTACTAGAGACCACAGTTTTCCATTGAGATTTATAAAGGAGACATAGTCAAATAACTAAAGGTGCAATGTCAAGCATCTCTGACGAAATTCCTCAACCACACATGCAGGGGGAAAAGGCATCCACAGCTGATGTTTTGAGGAATCCTGTGGGGGATATTTCAGCTTACCCAACCAGGAAAATCTAAGGATACATCTGGTGGGCTGAATTCTCCTAAAAATTTATGGAGATGTGACAGATAGAAATATTGCAAACAGTTCATTCATTTCTTCTGGGTTTGGGGCTGTATATTTTCTTTTTGGTTTATTTGGTTTTGCTTAACACCCAGCAGCACTCAAGGTTTACTCCTGGCTCTATGCTCAGAAATCACCCTAGGTAGGTTCTGGGGACCATATGGGATGCGGGATTCAAACCACTGTTCTTCTGTATGCAAGGCAAATGCCCTACCTCCATGTTATCTCATTGGCCCCAGTGCTGTATATTTTCTAAGGGAAATATTTGCTAGGTCCTATATGCCTAGAACTATGTGGTATAAATTGAAGTGTCTCACACTAGCATTCATACAATTGGGGAAAGGAGGATTGATGGGAGATCCTTGCAGACATGTCCAGGGAGTGGGAGGGTTGCACTTCAGTTAGAGACAAAACCTGGAGGACAGCTGTCAGGAGTTCTTGAGGGATCTCAGGAGGTTTTAAAGGGGTGCCGAGGGGCCACTGTGCCCATCCAGCCTAGTTAGAGTCACTATTGGCTCCAAGGATACAGTATTTCTTTTGAAGGCATTTGGATGTTCTAAAATTGTGATGCATGGTACTGAACTCTATGGTTATTAAAGTCACTCTAAATTAATATGCTATTGTAAGTTATATACTGATTATAAATTATATCTCAGTTTTAAACAGTGTGCTTTAAGGTCATGGTGTGGAAAGAGAAATTAAGAATGGAAAAGATGGTGAAACAGAGGATAGAATGATAAAACAGCTGGTAGTACATTTCCTTTGCAAGTAGACAATAAGGGCTTGATGCCTGGCATCATATATGATTCCCTTGAGTCATCCAAGAGTGATTTCTGAGTGCATAATTAGGGCTAAGCAATGAAACGCTGCTGGGTATGGCTCAGAAACAAAAAAAATAATGGTGAAAATTTTTAATCTAGAAATGTCATTTTTCTTTGATTTCTAGTCATAAAGATATCTGAAAGCTCAGCAGTGATAGTCCTACACCTCACCCCATAGCCTGTACCCAGTATACCTTCCCTTCTTACATAAATCACACTTGGGGACTCCATTAAAATGCCATTTTCTCAGGAAATTTTTCATTACTTTTTGTAAAAACTTGAAGACATTCTATAAAATATAGTTGAAAAATAGTGCTTGTAATCGAGAGCGTATTATCTAGATAAAATAACATTTGTGTACCTACGGCTACAGTAGATAGGAATCTGATGTGTGATTTCTACACCAAGCTAGACCATGGCATGCCATATTGGATTATGAGTCTTGTGTTCAGGCTGGAGGCTTGGAGGTGGTCCTTGGGGCATTTGGAATGGTGTGGGAAAACAGAAGAGATCATTTCAGAGGTAAATCTAGTGCAGATGAGTCAATGCGACCTTCGTTCATGACATTAGCAGAGAATGTTGGAAAAAGAGAGTTGAGAAAACTTTTATCATTAAGAATTATTGAATGTAGTGAAAATGGGTATAGGTGAGACTTTGTACAGTATATTGGGCATATTATATTTTTTAATATTTTATTTAGACACCTTGATTACATACATGATTGTATTTGGGTTTCAGTCATGTAAAGAACACCACTCATCACCAGTGCAACGTTCTCATCACCATTGTCCCAAATCTCCCTCCTCCCCACAAAACCCCAGCCTGTGCTCTAGACAGGTTTTCCATTTCCCTCATGTATTCTCATTATTAGGACAGTTCAGAATGTAGTTATTTCTCTAACTGAACTCATCACTCTTTTTGGTGAGCTTCATGCGGTGAGCTGAAACTTCTAGCTCTTTTCTCTTTTGTGTCTGAAAATTAATATTGTAAGAATGTTTTCAATTTTCTTAAAACCCATAGATGAGTGAGACCATTCTGTGTATTTCTCTCTCTCTGACTTATTTCACTCAGCATAATAGGTTCCATGTACATCCATGTATAGGAAAATTTCATGACTTTATCTCTCCTGAGAGCTGCATAATATTCCATTGTGTATATGTACCACGGTTTCTTTAGCCATTCATCTGTTGAAGGGCATCTTGGTTGTTTCCAGAGTCTTGCTATGGTAAATAGTACTGCAATGAATCTAGGTGTAAGGAAGGTGTTTTTGTATTGTATTTTTGTGTTCCTAGGGTATATTCCCAGGAGTGGTATAGCTGAATGATATGGGAGCTCGATTTCCAGTTTCTGGAGGAATCTCCATATCGCTTTCAATAGAGATTGGACTAGACGACATACCCACCAGCAGTGAATAGAGATCCTTTCTCTCCACATCCCCGCCAACACTGTTTGTTCTCATTCTTTGTGATGTGTGCCATTCTCTGTAGTATGAGGTGTTCCTCATAGTTGTTTTGATTTGCATCTTCCTGATTATTGGTGGTGTGGAACATTTTTTCATTTGTCTTTTGGTCATTTGTTTTTCTTCTTTGTCAAAGTTTCTATCCATTTCTTCTCCCCATTTTTTGATGGAATTAGATTTTTTTTCTTGTAAAGTTCTGTCAGTGCCTTGTATATTTTGGAGACTAGCCCCTTATCTGATGGGTTTTGGGTGAATAGTTTCTCCCACTCAGTGGGTGGCTCTTGTATCCAGGGCCTTATTTCCTTTGAGGTTCAGAAGCTTCTCAATTTAATGTATTCTCATCTGTTAATATCTGCTTTCACCTGCTTGGAGACTGCATTTTCCTTCTTGAATATGCCTGTAATCTCAATGTCCTGGAGTGTTTTTCCTATGTGTTTTTCTATATATCTTATGGTTTTGGGTCTGATATCAAGGTCTTTCATCCATTTGGATTTTACGTTCATACATGATGTTGGCTGGGAACTAAAGTTCAATTTTTTGCAAGTGGCTAGCCAGTTTTCCCAACACCACTTGTTGAAGAGGCTTTCTTTGCTCCATTTAGAATTTCTTGCTCCTTTATCAAAAATTAGGTGACTGTATGTCTGGGGAACACTTTATGGGTATTTAAGCCTATTCCACTGATCTGAGGGCCTGTCCTTATTCCAATCCATGCTGTTTTGATAATTATTGCTTTATAGTAAAGTTTAAGTTTGGAGAAAGTAATTCCTCCTATTTTCTTTTCTCCAATGATTGCTATAGCTATTCTAGGGTGTTTATTGTTCCAAATGAATTTCAAAAGTGCCTGGCATCTTCAGTCTACCCAGAAGCTTTTCGACTTTGGAGTTCATAGACAAGAGTCCAGTTCTTGATATTACCAGAACCACTCTTCATTAAACAAAGAATGTGTATCTGTTTTCTTTTCTTGAAAAGTGGGAGAATTATCATGAAGAAGCAGAACTCTTCCATACACTACAAAAGCAATGAGGGAAGAGTAAATGAACAGACAAGGAGTCCATTGTCAATTCCATGATACTATACTTCAAGGGTGGAGATACCCTGTAGCTCCTAGGCCAAGGGAATTCCCACTCTAATGCCCCCAATATTCCCTATGCCTTTGCAGGAAAAATAAGGCACAAAATAATCTTTTTTTACCTATTTATTTATTTGTTTATTGTTTTATTTTTGAGGACTTCTTTGTTTTGGTGTAGATATTGAAGTCAATATCTCCAATTTTATTTTATGTTATTTTATCATTCTCTTTCTTTTTGAGCTCTGGCATGGTTCTATTTCAGGACCGATATAATTATGTGGAGCTTGCCTTTAGTACTGTAGTGCTCATTGGATATTAATTTGATATTTCTTTTTGTCTTGTAGAATTTCAATTCCTTTTTTCCTGTCCTCTCTCAAACTGAGGTAGAGAGCTTCTAGAAGGACTACACCCATTTTCGGCTTATTTGATTTTTACCCACTTTATTGCTTTTCTCTTCTTCAAACAAAACCACATAACTTGAACTATCTAGTTCTGCCTCTTAAATAGAGGGGGAAATAAGGGAGGGTACCAGGACCAAACAGATATATGATCACCAAGTAGTAAGCTAGATACAGAGGGGACCACTTACTCTAGCAGTCAGGGGGAGTGAGGGCGGGGAAGTGGGATGCAGGATGGGAACAGGTGTAGAGGAAGGACAAATTTGGTGATGGAAATTCCCCTGATTCAATGTTAATATGTACCTAAATTACTACTGTGAAAGATATGTAAGGTAATATGGTCAAAATAAAAATTATAGATAATAAAAAAAAGAAAAGAGGGAGAATTTTCAACTCAGCTGAATAAGAGATAATTCATTTTGCAGATGAACATACATAGTATAAAGATGGTTACTTATCATAAGATAGATTCAATTATGATATATGACTGTCTTCTGTTCCCCCTTGTCACACCTAGCAGTGCAGGGTGATCTTGTAGTGCTAGACATTGAACTGAAACTTCTGTATGCAAGGTGGGAAACTTTTTGTTTGTTTGTTTTTGGCCACACCCAGAGGTGCTCAGGTGTTACTCCTGGCTATCTGCTCAGAAATAGCTCCTGGCAGGCACTGGGGACCATATAGGACACCAGGATTGGAAACAACCACCTTAGGTCCTGGGTGTCCTGCTTGCAAGGCAAACGCCATTGTGCTTTCTCTCTGGCCCTAAGGTGGGAAACTTTATCGTCAGCATTATCTCTTTGGTCTCCTGATAATTTAAGAATTTAAATAAAGGTTCCTGAGAGCTGGTGCTAGAGGTAAGGTTTCTGCCTTGCAAGCACTAGCCAAGGAAGGAGAAGTTTGATTCCAGGTGTCCCATATGGTTCCCCCAAGCCAGGGTCCATTTCTGAGAACTTAGCCAGGCTTATCCCTTGAGCATCAAACGGGTGTGGCCCAAAAAGCTAAATAAATAAATAAAAGTTTAAATAAAAATTTAAAATTTTATCAAAATTTATCTAAATATAGATTTGTACCAAGTCATTTCTATAGTTGTTAGAAACAACTATAGCAAAATGTAATAATTGCAGTTTATGAGTGATCATCATAAAAATAAATCCTCCATGAAAATTTTCTCAGGTTTGCTGTTCATTAACTAAAATTGAAATAATCACAAAATAGATTGTGGGATAAGGTAGGGAAGGACTAGGTGAGAAAGGAGCTTAGGTAAGTGACATAGCAGCGTAAAGGAAATACTGGTAGTTTTGGTAGTCATACATGAATTGTTATAGAAATACTACAAAGCATATAAAATTAGATAATTTAGATAATAGCAATAGAGCAGAAATATGAAGAGAAGAGTATGGCAGGATGAATGGAGTACATAGAGGACATACATGTTTGCAAAAGTAAGTCAGTCTCAGTGCTGGAGCCTGTTGGAATATTGTCTTGCTGCTAGTGGGATCAGACTTTAAGATGGATAAAAACAAACAACCAAGTGAAGTTAGGTTTATTAGTTGAATGTTTAAGAAACTGGAAGAGATTCTTGGCTCTGATGAACAAATTCTTATGCAGATTTTTCGTGAGATTTTCATGGCGTCTCTTTAGGGAGAACCAAGTGTTGTCTATAGTTCTAAGGAAGACCCCAGGTGCACTGGTATTCTCTACTACAAATGAATCTTTCCCATTGACTTTATTTACTTAGGGTTTTTCCTTTACACCTGGAAATACTCAGATGCTATTCCTAGCTCTATGCAAGGAGCTTGCTCCTAGCTAGTCTCAAAGGATCATGAGGTGCTAGGAACTGAACTCAGGCTTTCCATATGCCTTCTAGTACTAAGAGTGTTGAGCTTTCATTCCAGCCTTTGTAGTGAATTGTAAATGAAGGAAGTAATGTGACTGATGCTGTGCCAAAGCTAACACACCAAATTTTGTTTCCAATGCAGTAGATTTCTCATAGTTATTTAAACAATGATGTTTTCAGTCTAAAATGACAAATGTATACTTCAACTATTAAATCACATGACAGTTAAAGTTCTAATTTTTACAATCTAGAAAAAAAATTACATGGGGCCAGAGAGAGAGCATGGAGGCAAGGCGTTTGCCTTTCATGCAGAAGGTCGGTGGTTTGAATCCCTGCATCCCATATGGTCCTCTGAGCCTGCCATGAGCGATTTCTGACCATACAGCCAGGAGTAACCCCTGAGGGCACCAGTGTGACCCAAAAATCAAAAACAAAACAAAACAAACAAACAAACAAAAAACCAAAAAACAAACAAAAAACAACCAAGTAACCAACCAATAAACAAAAACAATAAGGTAATAAATAAAAGACTTACTTCTTCCTCCCTCCCTCCCTCCTCTTCTCCCCTCCATCCCTCTTTTCCTCCCTCCATCCCTCCCTCCATTCTTTCTTCCCCCTCCTCTTTCCCTCCCTCCCTCCTTTCCTCCCCTCCTCTCTCCCCTTCTTCCCTCCCTTCCTCATTTTCTCCCTCCCTTTCTCCCTTCTTTCCTCCCTTCATTCCTTATTTCCTCAATTCCTTCCTTCCTTCCTTTCTTCCTTCTTTCATTCCTTCCTTCCTTCCTCATTTTCTCTCTCCTCCCTCCCTCCCTTCCTTCCTTCTACCTCCTTCCTCCCTTCCTCCCTCCTTCCCTCCTCCTCTCTCCATTTGTTCCTTCTTCCCTTTCTTCCATCTTCCTCCCTTCTTCCCTCCCTCCTCTCTCTCCATTTGTTTCTTCTTCCCTCTCTCTTCCTTCCTTCTTCCTCCCTCTCTTCCTTTCCTCCCTCTCTTCCATTCCTCCATCTCTTCTCTCCCTCCCTCTCTCA
>PVKC010021174.1:0-18272 GCA_004027635.1 Crocidura indochinensis | reverse complement strand
AGAAACCCATTT
Organism: Crocidura indochinensis; assembly: GCA_004027635.1. Taxonomy (NCBI): domain Eukaryota; kingdom Metazoa; phylum Chordata; class Mammalia; order Eulipotyphla; family Soricidae; genus Crocidura; species Crocidura indochinensis. The sequence goes on along the minus strand of PVKC010021174.1, from coordinate 18,260 downwards.
CTTTTTTTTTTTTTTTTTTTTTTTGGTTTTTGGGCCACACCCAGCAGTGCTCAGGGGTTACTCCTGGCTATGCGCTCAGAAGTAGCTCCTGGCTTGGGGGACCATATGGGAACCGGGGGATCGAACTGCGGTCTGTCCTAGGCTAGCACAGGAAAGGCAGGCACCTAACCTCCAGCGCCACCGCCCGGCCCCCAAAGAAACCCATTTCTTTAAAATAAATTTTTTTCTGCCAGATTCCCTGTAAAACACAGTCAGATGGAATCATGATGATTTTAGTTTAAATTTTTAGAATCAGATTTACATACTGTCTCAGTATCCCCCAAGACTACTGAATGAGCAATGAAGGTTGGAGAAATATAGGCTCACTAGAGATATGACTTGTTGGATATTTTTTCATAGCCCATCAGTCCACTTGACATGCATGGATGGATAGTAATTTGTTGTGAATACAAAAATTTGCAATGTCTGAAACCTCAGATTCTCATTGTATATTCCAAATGTTCTGTTCTTTTGTCTTGAAGAGAAGAATCATGATCAGACCAGCAATATCAGTGATTTTTTTCTTTCCAGGAAATCTGAACTTTGAAAATAAAGAAGCCCAAGGGTAAAGGGATTGACTCCTGTGATGACACATTTAGAAATGTTGTCATATCTATCAAGGAATGACCCACAAGTCAAAACTATGACACACACCATCTCTTTCAACTCGCTTGAATTTAAACCAGAGAACTCTAGTTTAAGAATAGTTTCTCATCACTTTCTCAAAATCCAGGCAAGGAAAACCATCTTTGTACATTGGAATTTTGGTCTATTTGTTTTCCCATAAGATATTACAGTGAGGCAAGGGGAAAAGAATTGGTCAAAGATATTTGCAGGATGTTGCAATTTTCACATCTGAGTTCTATCTTTTGGCACACACCATTATTAAGGGTAATTGGACTTGCAATATAAAGAAATCTGTACCTGGGTCATATCCCTGGGATCCACACTTCATGTTTGATTTTGCTGAACACACTTCTGTGACATGACAGAGAGCAATTTTTCCCCACATAAAATGTACCAGAAAATTTTTTCTAAATGCTCTTCTGAATCATCAAACTTAACAATACTATTTTTAAATATTCTAAATTATTTTTGGAAATACTCCAGACAAAAATATTTTCCTCTGACTCTGTGCTCATAGATTATCTCTGATGATGCTGGGGTAGAGGGTCACACCTTATTTTATTTCAATATAAAGACTTCTGATCTTGACTACTGTGCCTTTTAACAAGTTTTTTGAAATAAAAAAACACACACACATACATTTCATTAGCTTCAAGTAGGCACTTTTGTCTGTTTCTTGACTGACCATTGTCAAGAATGTTTTTAATGGGAACAAAAGTTGTTGGTTTTAACAACTAAAAACTGCAAGATTGGATGATTCTGGTGCTATGTTTTTCACACTTACACCAAGCTTGGATAACTGATTCTTTATGCCTCCTAGTTCCAGAGTTATATTCTCCATTTTTGAATTAGGGAGTGTGAGTCCAATACTGGTTGTAGAAACGTGTCAACCAAGAACAAGGGAAGTGTAATACCAACTTGGGTATCATCTCTCCAGTCGCAATTATACAAAAGAATTCCACTTATATAATCTTCATATTTAAACATCTTCTGTTCAAAATGTAACCTTCTGTTTGCAATGAGAACTTGATCAAAATAAGGTTGCTATGTTCACGTAGTTTTTTGTGACATAGAAAGTGAGTATATATACATGCAGAAGGTCAGTGGTTCAAATTCTGGCATCCCATATGGACTCCAAGCCTGCCAGGAGTGCCAGGTCACCTGCAACACTCAGGGGTTACTCCTGGCTCCATGCTCAGAAATCACTCCTGGAAGGCTTGGGGTCCATATGGGATGCCAGAATTTGAACCACTTACCCTCTGCATGCAAGGCAAACACCCTTACCTCCATGCTATCGCTCTAGCCCCAGAAATTTGAGTACATTGATTTTTTTTTGATGGAGGTACACACAGTGATGCCCAGGGTTTCTGCTGGCTCTGTGATCAGGAAAAATATCTGTCAATGTTCAGTGCAACCTATATTAAGACTGTGATCTAACTCCAGTCAATTGTGTGTGTAAGGCAAGTGGCTTCTCTGCTGTGTTGTCACTCCAGATCCAATCTGTTTAAACAACTTTATTTTCCACTCTAAACCTTAGGTGGAAGGAGAATATATAACGTTTTTTGGATCATGTTTCACATTTTTCTCCTCCTTGTTTACAGTATAAGAGTAATAATTTCCTGTCATTCCTATGGTAGAATCAATATTGAGAAGCAAGGATGGAAAACTGGGTAGTAGGAAAGTTATAGAGTGTTCTAGATTGGACATTCGTACCTGAATAAATGTTTATTTGCTTTATCCATGCCAGAGCCTCAAAATAAACTAGAAGAAAGGACAATATACCCAGAAACTGTTTTATGTGCATGGGACCAAGTGATTTCAAATCAACATGACTCAAAGGCCCAGCTACAACTGAGGTGAACTAAGGGTCAAGTAATTCAAAACTACTTGAACTAAGGTGAACTAACAATTATATATATTTCTATTTAAAAGAAATAAATATTTGGACAGAGAATATGGACAGAGGCTTCCTCATTAAAATATCAGCAAAGAAACCAGTTCTTTTCATTTGCAAATTAGGTCATCAAAATAAATATAGACACAGAAGCCACTGAAAACAGTGCTATGGTCCAGCTGAACTTGACACCAATAGAAGGAACAGATGAAGAAACTTTGCCTCTTTCAATAAATGTGTTTTTCTCTCTATTTCTCACAATATACAATATTACACTTATCTAAAATATCTCCTGCCTTTGTGTTTTTAAAAGTCCAAAAATAAAATGAAATTATTATACCGAGAGAGAGGAGAGAGAGGATACATAATCTGCTTTATAGTCAGGCAGTTGGGATTCTGGGAGGAAAACTGGACATGGTTGTCAGTAAATATGCACTGGGGAAGGGTTTTGGATATTGTAGTTTTTAATTCAATGATGAACAGTTTTGTAATCATAAATAAATATGGAAATAAATAAATTAAAAATCCAAGACCTACAACAGCATGACTATATTACATAGTCAAGAGAAAAAAGTGTACATAATTTCTGATGCAGCAGCATGTGTATTGATTTGGAGTTAGGAAAACGATTCCATTTTGTGTCATGACATGCAGCATAGATGTCTCCATATAGGGGAAGCAAGCCCACCAGATGGGTCTATTGACTTTCCCGGTGCAGTGAGCTGATATTTTCCCCAAGAAATATATTTTCTCAGCAGGCCCGTTGGTGGACATTAATTATACCCCACGTGGATTAAAGGCAGTATTTCTGATATTCATGACGTGATAGAGACATTACAATTTCTTTCTTACTATTTGGCACATTCTCTCACTTGCAAAAATACAGGTCAAAATCTATGACTCAGGGAAATTCTCAGCACCAAAGCTCTGCCAGTTTCATCACCTGGCCAGATAATCTGCATTTCTAAAAGCATAGTGGCCAGTGTATATGAAAACCTGCTAGTTGGCAAACAAGCAGTTCCTGTCTTCCTTTCTAGTTGCTGTGGGCTAGTCCCCAAATTGTAGCAAAACAAGTTTCTCTTCCTTTGTCAATAGAATCATGTCACTTCCTTACCTTTTTTTTATATATATTTTTGATAGTTTTTTGACATGTATATTCTAGGGCCTGGTACCATTATGCTATTTCTCCTAAGGTTCTCCGCCTTTTGTTAATGCGGAAATACCTTGCATACCAGAGACTTGTCTTTGTTTTTCAACATGGAGAGTAAAATTGGTCTCATGTCTATTGAAGACGTGGGTCCCCATACAATTTATTTCATGTGGTCTCATAATTTTATATTTCATATTTATTTGTTTGTGTGCCCACTTTCCTTTCATGAAGAATTTTATTCCCACTTGAAGATGCTGAGATGCAAGAAACCTGTAGCTGAGGAATATATATCCCATGGAGCAATAATAGACAGTAGCAAGTGTTTCTCTTTAAAAACCATTGGTTTCACTTGAAACTAGTTACGTGTACTCAGGAGACTTTTTCTGAGCATAGTTTGGCAAAGAAAAGACCCGGTTTGAATTGGCCTGAGGTTTGTGAGAACAGCAAGACTGCAGACACAATGTTTTCCTGTGCTGTATATTTCTTCCAATCATGGAGCTGCTCTACAATACATAATCACAGTACCTTAACACAAATTTTAATAAGAAAAGTTAGAAAGAAAAGCAGCCCAAGGCTCTGTAACTAGAGATATTGGGTAACTAGAGATATTGATATTTGCACAGATCTTGATTATGTAATATAGACAAATAGCTGTGAAGGATGGAAAGCTTCATTTTTTAATTTAACCAGTGTTATTACAAATCTTTCAACATTGAGTTAAATCTTACTATGTCCAAAACCTTCCCAATGCACTGTCTACAGAACTGATGGATGGAGCCTACAATGGAACCTAGCATGGATTCTTTACGGTTCTAGAATTTATGTTCCATCATTGTTGTTTTAATCATTCTATAGTTAATCATCTTGGTTTTTGCACTGACCCAAGGAGGAATCATAGGATAGAGTCTTTCATTATGTTTCCATAAATTCTGGTCCATTACAGTTGTCTTAGTCAGACCTCGGGAATTAGAGATCTTGGTTGTTGTACAGATCGTAAGCCAAATCCTCAACTAGGATCTTTTTTATTGGTCCCAGGATAAGTTTTGCCCAGGCTTGGTTATCACAGTCAGATTTCTGTAGTTAGCAATCTTTACTTTTGCACAGATCAATTGATGACTTGTATTCTGATTTCATCTTATTGTTAGGTATTGAGGTAAGACATCCTGCTCTTAGATCAAGTTGTTGCCATTTCCTCATTATCAGGATGTCATATAAAAACTAGTGCCTGTTGGTGTCAGAGCAGTATTAAAAATGTCCCAGAGGGAGTTTGATTCCTGGAGATATTGTGGAGAACTGTGTTAGTTCTATATCTGATATTGATGGTTTAGGGTTGGATGGTCATTGTCTAATCAGATGGAGCCCACGTTAGGACCAGATGACATGTGTTCAAGGTGGGAGGAGCCCCTGTATTGTAAAATGTATGAGTTTATATCCATAGAAGATAAGAACTCATTTCTATACTTAAAATTTCCTGTTTCTTAGTATGCCTTTACAAAAAGAAATGGTGGTATACTATATATAAAAAAACATATAAAAACCATATATATGTATATATATATATATGGTTTTTGGGTCACACTTGGCAGCACTCAGGGATTGCTTCTGGCTCTATGCTCAGAATCACACCTGATGGGTATGGAGGACCATATGGAATGCCGTGATTAGAACCACCATCTTTCTGCATGCAAGTCAAATGCCTTACCTCCATGCTATCTCTCAGCCCCCGGTAGTATATTATAATGCTGGTACATTTGGGTGAGATAGTGTCAGTCTCCATTATCTGTTCCCTGGTTTTGACCTGAGCTTTAATCTCAGGCAAGACTTTCTCATAGGTTTTTGTACCAAGCAGAACCAAAACAGAAGACAATTTATAAAAAATTTTTACTGGGGCCCGGGAGATAGCATGGAGGTAAGGCGTTTGCCGTTCATGCAAAAGGTCACGGTTCGAATCCCGGTGCTCCATATGGCCCCCCATGCCTGCCAGAACAATTTCTGAGCATGGAGCCAGGAGTAGCCACTGAACACTGCTGGGTGTGATCCAAAAACCACAAAAAAATTTTTTTACCAAAGCAAATGGGACATTCTCCAATTAGACTATATGGTAGGTCAAAAAATATACATCCTCAAAATGAAAAGGATAGAAATTGTATAATCTACCATCTGAGATCATTATGCACTGAAATTAGTAGTGAATTATAAGCCGGCACAGATAAAAAAAATAAAGACTTGAAAATTGCACCGATCATTCTGAAACAACCATTGAGTTAGAGATGAAATCAAACAGTAAATAAAAAGATTCCTTGAAAGAAATGAGAATGAAGACAAGATTGGTGAAAATTTGTGGGACATAGCAATAATGCTCAGAAAAGAAAATTTTATTGCATTGAAAGTACTCATCAGGAAAACAGGAGGGGCCTACATTAATAATATAATGTCAGGGGAAGCCACTGAACTCTGCTGGAACTAGGATGCCAGCACCTATGTTTGACTGTCTCCTGTGCTGTGCTGCATTTTTGGCCTGAATTCATCCTGTGTGTGACTTCATCTCTGAACGGCTAGCCTTCCCTGGAGCCTGATTTCATCCTGTGTGTGGCTTTATCTGCAAATGGTTAACCTTCCTTGGAGGTGAATTAATACGCCCAGAAAGGGAGGAGTCAGAGGTGCACTCCACAGCTGCACACATCATTTAGCCAATGAATAGAACCACACCACGTAGAAAAACCCACAATACAAGTGTTACAATGGGGAAACAATGCAGGCCAATGCCAGACATAGAGAATGAAGATGGCAACTCTGATGACTGGAACATGGCCAACCAACTAATCAGTCTCTCAGATAAGGAGTTTAGAGTTGAAATATGGAAGATGTTCAAAAAACTCAAAGAAAGTATAGAATAGAATATGAATAAGAATCAAGAGAATATGAAGATAGAAATCAGAAAACTCCAAACTGAAATTTTAGGTCAAAAAACAGGTTTGAAAAACTCAGTAGATGAATTGAAAAAGAAAATTATTGAGCTTTCCCACTGGTTAACAATAGCTGAGAATAGAATTAATACACTGGAAAATGAGATGAATAACAATTCCATACAGTAGAAGAGATTGGAAAAAAGCCTTAAAGCAAATGATCAAACAATGGAAAAATTACTCAAAGAATGGGAACAGATGATAAGCTCAACAGAAACAACTTAAGAATCATTGGAGTACCAGAGACCCAGGAAGAAAATCTCCAGGAAGAATCAATGGTCAAGAACATAATTAAAGAGAAACTAGCAGAGCTAAAGAATACATGTGATCAAATCCTGCACTTCTGAGAGTACCAACTAAAAGAGACCCAGAATAAACACCCCAAGACACATCCTAGTACAATGACGAATCCCACAGATAGAGACAGAATTCTGAAAGCAGCAAGATTGAAAAGAGAAATTACATTCAAGCGAATATCCTTGAGATTTACTGCAGACCTCTCACCCAAAACACTCAAGGCCAGAAGGCAGTGGTGGGACATAGTGACAAAACTCAATGAAATGAATGCTTTGCCTAGAATACTACACCCAGCAAAACTCACTTTCAGGTTTGAAGAAACAATACATAGTTTCACAGACGAACAACAGCTCAGAAACTGTAGAAACTCAAAACCATTCTTAAAAGAAAAACTAAAAGACCTACTTTAAGACAAGACTGACCAACAGACACACCAAACTTTGATATAAAGACGGTACGAAATCCCAGTACAATTCTTTCTCTCAATGCCAATGAACTAAATGCACTGGTTAACAGACACAGAGTGACTAAATGGATCAAAAAACTCAATCCAGCTGGAAGGGGCGCCTGGGTGAGCCATGCAGGCAGCAGAGCCTGGGTCAACAGCCCAGACTGGGGACGCAGGTGAAGCCTGCAAGGGGCGCCTGGGTGAGCCACGCAGGTGGCGAAGCCCAGGACAAACACCCAGTCTCAGGGACGCAGTGAGGTTGGGAAGGGTACGAGCGGGCTGTCAGAGTGACACATAACAGGCACCCCAGAAAGACCCTGAGTCCTGTGAGAGAGGCCAGAGGAAGCTCAACAACTTTCACTAATTGCCCAACGTGGCATAGGCAGCCCAGGGGGACAATAAGCCAGGAGGAACAGTCACCAGAGACCCAAGAAGCAAGCACAGCCTGACTTCCAAGTGGGGGTGTTGAGTCATCTAGACTCAGCGACGCCCATTGACACTGTGGTCAGTAGCGGAATTGCACTGTCTGATTTGAAAGGGAGGTGAAGGATCAGGCTTGACTGGAGGACGTGGGAAGGGCCAGGCTCAACAGCATACCCACCAGGAGCATTAATCCAGAGAATGGACCTAGGTTCAAAACACAGGTGGCAGAAGTAGCCTGAATACAGAAGACACAGCACCCTAAGCCACATCAATACACGCAAAGGAATATGGGTAGATCAAGGAAAACACTGAGTTCAGGGGATTTGGAAAGAATCCCAAATAATTCCCAAGTCCTCCAAAACGCAAAAACCCAACAGAAGACCTTAAAGTAGCTATGAGGAATGAAATGCAAGATATATTAAAGGAAATGAGAGAAACATTAGCCAGCGAATATAAAAAGTCCTTGAAGAAAAATATCAACCAACTAAAAGAATTGTCACAAAATATGAGAATCTCCATGCAAACAGAATTAGAGGAATTACATAAAACCATAGAGAGCCAGAAGAGCAGAATTGCACAGTTAGAGAATCACATAGAACAACTCAAAGATAAACTGCAAACAAAAGACAACAAAGAAGCCAACAAAGAAATAGAAGGTAAAAACACTGGAAGTAAAAGTCCAGTACTTAATGAACAAAGACAAAAGAAACAATCTAAGAATTGTAGGCATACCAGAAGGGGAGGAAACAGGGAAAGGGAAAGAACAGTTAGTCAGAGAAATAATAGCAGAGAACTTTCCCACCCTCTGGAAAGATACATCTGAGAAAATCCAGGAGGTGAAAAGAATCCCCAACAAAATAGACCCTAACAAACCAACCCCAAGACACACAATAATTCAAATGGCAAGAAACAAGGAGAAAGGCGATCTACTTAAAGCAATAAGGGAGAAAAAACACTTACATACAATGGAAGGAGCATTAGAATCAAACCAGATCTCCACTATGAAATACTTCAAGCAAGAAGACAGTGGAATGACATATTTAATTGACTGAATGAAAAAAACATTCAGCCTAGAGTCCAATATCCAGCAAAACTCTCATTCACATGGGAGGGTAAACTAAAATCATTCTCAAACAAAAATTATCTTTCATTATTTGCGCAAACAAAACCGATCCTAAATGAATTACTCAGAGATGAATTATGTAATCCAAACCCCCGATTGTAACAAAAACCACCCTAAACAACACAATTACACAACAGCCCTCTCTGAAAATAATCTCCTTAAATGTTAATGGACTAAGCTCTCCCATTAAATGACACATAATAGAGAACTGGATTAGAAAACATAAACCAGATTTTTGCTGCCTTACAAGAAACACACCTACAAGTACAAGATAGGCAGAGGCTTAAAATTAAAGGATGGAAATCAATCATCCAGGCCAATGGAAATAAAAAAAAAAACAGGGACGGCCATTCTGATATCAGAGCAAATTGTATTCAACCTCAAGAAAGTGATCAGAGACAAAGAGGGTACATTAGACCAAGAAGTACTAACACTGGTTAATATCTACCCACCTAATGCAGAGCCAGCAAAATATGTATGGCAACTACTTGCAAAAATGCAGAAACATATGAAAGGAAATGTGATAATAGTTGGAGATCTTAATACTCCACTATCACCACTGGACAGATCCACCAGACAGAAAACTAACAAAGAAATAAGAGCCCTAAATGAAAAACTAGAAGAACTAGGACTAATAGACTTATATAGGGCCCTCCACCCCCAGAAAGCAAAATACACATTCTTCTCAAGCCCACATGGAACCTTCTCCAGAATAGATCATGCTTTAGGATGCAAATCTAACCTGCATAAAATCACAAAGGTAAGGATCATACGAAGCACTCTGTCAGATCACTATGCAACAGAGGTCAAAATTGACTGTAAAAAGAAGCAATGGAGAAAATCCAACACCTGGAGATTAAATAACATGCTGCTCAAAAATAGTTGGATCTAAGCAGTACTCAAGGAAGAAATAAAAGAATTTCTTGAGACAAACGACAATGAAGAAACAAATTTTCAAAACTTGTGGGACACAGCAAAAACAGTAATCAGGGGGAAACTTATAGCAATAAATCCTATGTCACGAAAGAGGAAAACGACTAAATTAGCAGCTTAAAGGACTGCCTTGAGGAGCAGGAACAACAGCAACAAAGAAACCCAAGCACAATCAGAAGACAGGAAATAATAAAAACCAGAGCAGAAATAAACAAGAAACTAAGAAAACAATACAGAAAATCAATGAGACCAGAAGTTGGTTTTTTGAACGAATAAAAAAGATAGACTAACCACTGGAAAGACTCACCGAAAAAAAGGGAAAACACCCAAATAAGCAGGATCACAAATGAAAGGGAAGAGATCACAACAGAACCCCAAGAAATCCACCACATCATGAGGGCACATTATGAACAACTATACTCAGTTAGACTAGAGAACCCAGAAGAAAGTGACAGGTTCTTGAAAAAATACCAGCTTCCAAGACTAGAAAAGGAGGACTTAGAGAGCCTAAACAGACCAATCACCTTAGAGGAAATTGAAACAGTAATTAAGAAACTTCCCAAGAACAAAAACTCAGGCTCAGATGGCTTTACAGGTGAATTCTATCAAACATTCCAAGAAGAATTACTTCCACTGATTCATAGGCTCTTCCAAACCATTGAAAAGACAGAAATCCTCCCCAATTCCTTCTACGAGACAAATATCACTCTGATTCCCAAAGAGGGCAAAGATGCAACCAGGCAAGAAAACTGCAGACCAATCTCACTAATGAACATAGACGCAAAAATACTCAACAATATCTTAGCGAACCGAATCCAGCACTACATCAAAAAGATTACACACCATGACCAAGTGGGGTTCATCCCAGGGATGCAAGGATGGTTCAACATATGTAAATCAGACAACATCATACATCACATCAATAATAAAAAGGACAAAAACCACATGATCATATCAATCGATGCAGAGAAGGCATTTGACAAAGTTCAACACCCATTAATGCTAAAAACACTAAGCAAAATAGGTCTGGAAGGAACCTTTCTCAAGATAGTTACAGCTATCTATGAAAAGTCCACAGCCAACATTATACTCAATGGTGAATAACTGAAAGCTTTTCCACTAAGGTCAGGAACCAGGCAAGGATGCCCACTCTCTCCACTCCTATTCAGCATAGGCTTAGAAGTCCTAGCAATAGTAATCAGACAAGAGAAGGGAATCAAAGGAATCCAAATAGGGAAAGAGGAATTCAAAATAGCTCTTTTTGCAGATGACATGATGATATACATGGAAAATCTAAAGAATTCACAATAAATCTCCTAGAAATAATAAACCCATTCAGCAAAGTGTATGGTTATAAAGTCAATACACAAAAGACAGTAGCATTTCTCTATACAAATAACAAAGTAGAAGAGAGAGAGATTAAGAATAAAACTCAATTTAAAATAGTATCAAAGAACATCAAGTACCTAGGAATCAGCCTTACAAGGGAAGTAAAGGACTTATACCTGGCAAACTTCAAAACACTTCAGAAAGAAATTGAAGTGGATCTTGGGAAATGGGTAGGTAGAATCAACATAGTCAAAATGATTATTCTACCCAAACTCCTATATAGATTTAATGCAGTCCCCATCCAAATTCAGACTTCATTTTTAAAGACGTAGAACAATCAATAACAAAATTTATCTGGAACCACAAAAGACCCAGAATAGCCATACACATACTAAAAAACAAGAAGCTGGGGTCATCTCCCTACCTAACCTGAAGCTATACTATAAAGCCATAGTGATCAAAACAACATGGTACTTGTACAAGGGTAGATTCTCAGACCAGTCGGTTAGAACAGAATTTTCACACATAAGCCCCCAGACACACAGTCAACTGATATTTGACAAAGGAGCCATGAACCTGAAATGGGACAAAGAAAGTCTTTTCAACAAATGGTGTTGGTACAACTGGAAGACCACATGTAAGAAATTCATAATTGACCCATACCTCACTCCTTATACAAAAATCAACTCAAAATGTATCAAAGGCCTTGAAATTAGACCCGAATCCATGAAGTTTATAGAGAATAAAATAGGCAGAACATTTGAAGACCTATATATCAAAAAGGTATTCGAGGATGGAGTACCAATGGCAAAAACTCTACCTTCAAACATAAACAAATGGGACTACATCAAAATAAAAAGCTTCTGCATGGCAAAAGAAACCCTCCTTAAGACAAGAAGATAGTTAACTGACTGGAAAAATTCTTTTCACCCATCATATCAGATAAAAGGCTGATATTCAGGCTATACAAAACACTCAGAAAGCTCAGCCCCCCAAAACCAAATAAAGCCATAAAAAATGGGAAGATGAAATGAATAGACACTTTTCAGAGGAAGACTGAAGGATGACCAACAAACACATGAAAACATGCTCACCTTCACACATGAAAGAAGAACAACACAAACTCTTGACTACACACTATACCACCAAAAAACCAGCAACAGCAGAAACAGCAGCATAGAAAGACCAGGGAAGTAATTAACCTTCTACTACAAAGGCCCATAATAAGCCTTTAGGGATCTTATACAGGATTACAGGTAAAGTATACCATGGGAAACCACTGACTCCAATGGAAACATTCCAAACAGTAAGTTTTAATGTCTTAATCTTGCTACACTTAAAATAACCTCTCAGCTTTTTTATCCACAGGCATTCTTAGACACAAACGGTGGTCAAACAAAGATTGCATCTCGGGCTCAATCACATGAGATACCATACAAAGCTTGCAAGAATGTCCCGAGAAAACTCTTTAACATACCCTTTATCTCTAGGTTATACCTTTAGTTAGGACTGGAAGCATGTGACTACCCAGACCACCGAAGCAGGAACTGTGACCTACAGACTTATACTACAGGCCCCTGCATCGAATACATTTAAATATACTAGCATTCCCCCCCCCTCTTTTCTCTACTCTTCTCACTACTGGTTTCTGTTTTTGTTTTTGCTTTTCTTTCCTTTTCTCTTTTCTTCTTATTTTTTCTCTTTCCTTTTCTCTTTTCTTTTTATTTTTTCTCTTTTTCCTTTTTAATTTATTTTCTCTTGTCTTTCCTGCCCCTTCCATATACTTCCCCCTCCTCCCCTCCTTTGAAAATTTGACTTTCCCTTCATCCTTCAATCCCATCCGAATTTCCCACCTTATTAAAACTCCTCATCCCCAGTTCCAAATCCATTAGGCATCAAGAAGGACCTCCTACACCAGCGAACCAGTACCCAGCACCCAAGCGGAGGAAAAACCAGTCAAACCCACACCTCGCCACCTACAAGGAAAGACATCCAACTCCCCTGCTGACTCATACTGAGAGATCATCCTTACCAATCCTTCCTAACGTGAACTGTTACTTGAAACTGGACTTAGCCCTACAAGTATTCCCCAATGCATGAACTCTTCCCAAGTCTTCACTACCACAAATCTTTTTCCAATCTGAATAAGGTCAGTTTGGGAGATGAAAAAGTGCCAGGAAACCCACACACCACAAGAAAATCTTAAAAATCAAGGGGGAAACCTATACTACCATCATAAGCATAAGACCTCTATTATACTACCTCTTTACCTGCTTTTCCCCAAATGCAAGATACTTTCTTGCATCATCTTGTTCCTTTAATTTTTACTTCACTTCTTAAGAAGCTTTTTCCTTTTCATATACATATGTGAACACATAGATTTTTACCTCTATTTTTATCTTTTTTGGGGGCGTGATCTGTTTTTGTTCTTGTCTCTCTCCACCCTCAACTGCACCAGCAATATAATGTAGCACCATTTCTCCCTGCAAAAGCACACTAAAAAGGGGGGGGAATCTTACTTATAAAAACGAGTTCTTATTTATTAGGGATACGAACTCATACATGCTTACAATACAGGGTATCTCCTACCTTGAAAATATGTCACAGGGACCCAACTTAGACCCCAGGTGATTAGACACCAACCGTCCAGCCTTGAACTCCGGGTCACAGATATAGAAACGACAGACTTCTTCACAACAGCCACTGGAAACAAATTTCAACCGGGACATCCTTAATAGTGCTCGAACACCAACAAGTACCAAACATAATATGATACCCTGACAACGAGGAAAATGGGAACAATTGGACCTAAGAGCAAATTATCCTACCTCACTAGCTAATGATAAGACAAAATCAGAAGACTTGTCACCCTGTGATTTATCCAAGTGCCAAGACCGCGACTGACAGATGACTGGCTGACAGAACCATGGCCAGACTGTATGTATCCTGGGACCAATAAAAAAAAGTCCTAGTCAGGGCATGAGCTTCGACCTGCATAACAACTATGATCCCTACTTCCAGAGGTCCATCTGAGACTATTGCAACGGAAGGGGGCTTCTGGAAACATAATGAATGACACTATCCCAGGCCACTTCCTAGGGTCAGCACAAAGACCAGGACCACCAACTATAGAAGATGGATTAAAATGACACTGAGGGAACAGAACTTTGAGAACCATGAAGAAAACCATAATCATAAGTTCAGCTCCTTGAATTGTACAGATACCGAGACCTCTAGAGACAATGGCTATTTTAACACCCAGGACAGAGCAGAAGTTCTCTATACAACAATAAAGCACCAAGGGAAGAGCAAATGAACCTGCAAAGAGTCTATAGTTAATCCCATGACAATATATTTCAAGGGTGGAGAAACTCTGTACCTCTTAGAAAAAGGAAATTCCTTTTCTAATGACCCCAATATTTACTGTGCATCTGCAGGGGTGGGAAAAAAATACAAAACAATTATTTTCATTAATATTATTTACTAATATATTTTTATTTCTGATTTCACGGTGATGGTTTGGCAATTGAAGTGGATATCTCCATTTATATTTATTTATTTTCTTGCTTTTTTTCTTTTTTTTTCTGTTTTGAATGCTCACGGGATACTTTGACAGTGCTTTAGGTACTGTTGTGGTGCTTCACCTTAACCTCTAGAAGGTCTCCATCCATTTCCGGAGTATTTGACTTTATTCTTTTTTTCTTTCTCTCCTCCAGGTTATTACTTTTCTCTTCTTCAAACAAAACCACATAACTTGAACTAACTAGTCCCGCATTCCAATTGGAGGGGCTATAAGGGAAGTACCAAGACCAAACAGGTGTAGGACCATCAAAAAGTTAGCTAGGCACAGAG
Organism: Crocidura indochinensis; assembly: GCA_004027635.1. NCBI lineage: Eukaryota > Metazoa > Chordata > Mammalia > Eulipotyphla > Soricidae > Crocidura > Crocidura indochinensis. The sequence continues at coordinate 3,179 of PVKC010021174.1, read as the reverse complement.
AGGACCACTTATCCTGGCAGACCCGGGGGTGAAGGAGGAGGACATGTGAGGTAGGATGGGAATGGAGGCAGAGGGAAGACAATTTGGTGAAGGGAATTCCCCTGATTTTGTGTTAACATGTACATAAAATATTATTGCCAACAATATGTAAGCCACTATGATTAAAATAAAAATTATAAAAAAAAGAAAAAAATATGAAGAGAGAAGTAAAAATCCCTGCACCAGGAACTGGCCTGGGTGATGAATGGAAGGGAAACTGGGAACAATGGTGGTTGGAAGAGTGCACTGGTGACAGGTGATGAATATTCTATGACTGAAACTCAATTATGAACAATTTTGTAACCACAGTAAATTAATTATTAACAAATATATTTCCAAAGGGAGAAAATGATTGAAAAACTACCAGTAAGATTTTTTCCAGGAAGATTTTTTATACCATCTTTAGTTCTACAATGTGCATTTTGTCACATCTTCTTAATACATGTTTAATTAATATGAAGTGTGTATGTCAGTGATGACACACTGACTGAACCGTTATCATTAACACAGGGCTTGCCTCACCATGTGTATTAGAGAAAGAAAAAACTGTTAGCAAGGAAGATGAAGCACAATTGATGTCTCTCACCTCTTGAATTAGACAAGAATTAAGAATAACACCCCATTTCATGCATTGTGAACTAGAAGTCTTACAAATAAAGTTTCCTTTGAGTTACTCTTCTCTCAGTAAAAAAATGTTTCTTAATAAAACATGTTTCTTCAGAAAAAAACTCAATTCAACCTTCTTCTGCCTACAAGAAACGCATCTGAATAGTCAGAACAAACATAGACTCAAAATAAAAGGCTGGAGGAAAATCATCCAAGCAAACAACACCATAATAAAGCTGGAGTGGCCATACTAATATCAGATGTTGCAAGCTTTATACTTAGAAAAATTGTAAGGGACAAACTCTCCTAAACATGTATGCACCGAATGAGAGGTCAGCAAAATATTCAATAAAATTGTTGACAAATCTAAAAAATAATATCAATAACAACAAAATAATTGTGGGAGACCTCAACACGGCATTGTCAACATTTGACAGGTCAACCAGACTGAAACCCAACAAGAATATACTAGACCTGAAAAGAGAAATGGAAGAAAGAGGCCTAGTAGATATGTATAGGACACTCCACCCCAGAAACCTGCATACACATTCATCTCTAATGTACATGGGACATTCTCCAGGATAGACTACATGCTAGCACATAAAACATACATCCATAATACCAAGAGGATAGAAAATTTGCAGGCTACCTTCGCTAATAATAAGGTTCTGAAATTATATGTGAACAACAAAGGGACACAGAAGAAAAACTTTAATACCTGGAAGTCAAATAGCCTAATAATGAATAACCAGTGGGTCCCAGATGAAATCAAAGAGGAAATCAAGACTTTCCTGGAAATAATGACAATGGAGACACAAAGTATCAGAACCTCTGGGACACAGCAAAAGCGGTACAGAGAGGAAAATTTATCACTTTGCAAGCACACAACAGGAAAGAAGAAGGGGCATACCAGATAGCTTAATGACACAGCTCATAGAATTAAAAAGTGCTCAACAAAAGAACCCCAAAATAGGGAGGTAGAAGGAAATAAGAAAACTGAAAGCAGAAAACAATGAAGTGGAAACACAAACACAATCCAAAAGATCAACGAAAGCAGAAGTTGGTTCTTTGAAAAAATAAACAAGATTGACAGACCACTGGCAAAGCTAACAAATAAAGAGAAAAAAACTTGATAACTCATACTAGGAATGAAAAAGGAGAGCTCACTACTGATATGATAGAGATTCAAAGGGTAATCAGAAACTTTGAGAAACTATATGCCACTAAAAATGAGAACCTGGAAAAATGGGTAAATTCTTGGACTCATAATTTTACACAGTTGAATGAAGAGGCTGTAGCATATCTAAACACCCCAGAACTATTGAGGAAATTAGAACAGTAATCAAATGTCTGCCCAAAATCAAAGCCAGGCCCCGATGGATTTACTAATGAATTCCTTGAAACCTTTCAAGAGCAACTACTACCAATTTTGGCAGGAATCTTTCATGAAATCAAAAGAACAGGAACACTTCCAAATAGTTTTATGAAGCCAACACCACTTTGATACCTAAACTAGACAGAGATGCAACGAAAAAATATTACAGACCAATACCGCTGATGAATGCAGATGCAAAGATCCTTAACAAATTCCTGGCAAAGAGGATTCAATGTCTCATTAAGAAGATTATCCACTACGATCAAGTAGGTTTCATCCCAGGAATGCAAGGATAGTTTAGCATTCATAAATCTATCAACATAATACACAACACAAACAACAAGAAAAATAAAAATCACATGATCATATCAATAGACGCAGATAAAGCATTGGATAAGGTTCAACACTCATTCTTGATCAAAACTCTTAACAAGATGGAATTGGAAGGAATCTTTCTCAATATAGTTAAGGCCATCTACCACAGGCCAGAGCCAAATATTGTCTTCAATGAAGAAAAACTGAAAGTCTTTCCTCTAAATTTTGGCACAAGACAAGGCTGTCCTATCTCACCACACCCATTCAGCATAGCACTGGAAGCTATGTTGATTAGCTATAGTGATTAGGCAAGAAAAATATATCAAGGGAATCCAAATAGGAAAGGAAGAAGTCAAGCTCTCGCTGTTTGCAGATGACATGATACTCTACTTAGAAAACCCTAAAGTCGGGGGCTGGGTGGTGGCGCTGGAGGTAAGGTGCCTGCCCTGCCTGAAATAGCGTAAGATGGACTGCGGCGATCCCCCAGTTTCCCATAAGATCCCCCAAGTCAGGAACTACTGCTGAGTGCATAGCCAGGAGTAACCCCTGAACGTCACCGGTTGTGACCCAAAAACCAAAACAAAAACAAACAAACAAACAAAAAGAAAACCCTAAAGTCTCTACCAAAAAGCTTCTAGAAACAATAGTCATATACAAGGTGTCAGGCCACAAAATTAACACACAAAAATCAATGACCTTTCTATACATCAATAATAATAATAAGGAAAAAATAGACAAAAGGTGGTTGGTTCGAATCCTGGTGTCCCACATGGTCCCCCGTGCCTGCCACGAGCTATTTCTGAGCAGACAGCCAGGAGTAAACCCTGAGCACTGCTGGGTGTGG
>PVKC010021173.1:0-18278 GCA_004027635.1 Crocidura indochinensis | reverse complement strand
TCCTTCCTTCCTTCCTTCCTTCCTCCCTCCTTCTTTTCTCCATCCTTTCTCCTTCCTTCCTTCCTTCCTCCCTCCCTCCTTCTCTTCTTTTCCTTCCTTCCTTCCTCCCTCGCTCCCTTTTATCTTTTTCTACTTTCTCCCTCCCTCCCTTCCTTCCTCTCTCCCTCCCTCCTTTTCTACTTCCTCCCTCCTTTTCTCCATCCTTTCTCCTTCCTTCCTCCCTCCCTCCTTCTCTTCTTTTCCTTCCTTCCTACCTCCCTCCCTTTTTTCTTTTTCTACTTTCTCCCTCCCTTCCTCTCTCCCTCCCTCCTTTTCTCCTTCCTCCCTCTTTCTTTTCTCCATCCTTTCTCCTTCCTTCCTCCCTCCTTCTCTACTTTTCCTTCCTTCCTCTCTGCCTCCCTTTTTTCTTTTTCTTCTCTCTCCCTCCCTCCCTCCCTCCCTCCCTTTCTCCCACCCTCCTTTTCTCCTTCCTTCCTTCCTTCCTTCTTCTCTCCCTCCATCCCTCACTCCCTCCTTTTCTCCTCCTTCCTTCCTTTCTCCCTCCCTATCTCCTTTCTCCTTCCTTCCCTCCTTCCTCCCTCCCTCTGTCCCTTCCTTCCTCCCTCCCTCTCTCCTTTTCTCCCTCCCTTCCTCCCTCCCACCCCCTTCCTTCCTTCCTTCCTTCCTTCCTCCCTTTCTTCCTTCCTTCCACAAAATTAGCAAAAGTGATTTTAGTTGAATTTGGTTTTTATTAAAATACAACCTCTCTCCAATAACGGCAAGCCTAACTCCTGGCTTATGGAGGGGGGGCAAGCAAAAACCATTTTTTGTACTCAAACCTACCCATTTTTAATTCTATTTTTATGGTACTCTAAAGGCTTTGAGATTTTAACATTAGTCATTGAGAATTTCACTAGACATGGAGATGAATTGCCCAGGTGACCTTTTTAGGGAGACATGCTCACTGCTGCAGGAAATACTCCTAATAGAGTATCTTTTGTTGTGTTTTCCTTTAGTTTCTGCTACCTAAAAAGACAGCCATATGAATATCAGCTTTCCTGACTAAGGTCAAAGCAATAAACCTTGGCCACTTTAGTCCAAATTGATAAGCAGGTTTTTCTTTACAACTCCTTACTCAGTTGCCATATTTTTATTGAATTGCCTCATAATAATTTTCTTCCTCTATTTAGTCCTACTTTAACTTAGAGCTATTAATCCCTAATAATTAACACTGGGTCTGGAGACATAGAGTGGAGATAGTTGCCTTGCAAATGACTAGTCCCTGTTTGATCCCTGGCAAATGACCACAGAGTACTGGCCAGAGGTCAGTACTGAGTACAGCATGAGGAACAGACCCTAAAAATGCAGGGCATGTACTTATTCTATCCAAAAACACAGGTGGGTGATCTATATATTTATCAATAGAAAACCAACATTTATATTAAAGATCATGTCACCTATTTCAAAAATCTTTAGGACATAAAATGGATTCTTGAAGTTTTGTACCAGGACATGCTGTATATCAGATGTAAGTTGTTTTAAATCCATTGTCAAGGGTTACATTGTCATAATACTGAGAAGACAATAAGGTAAGATGGGAAGGAAGTAGAGGGAAATGCACACTTTCCCAAGAATATAGGAACAGTGAACAAAATTGCATCAAAAGAAAGATATTAATACATATTATGGGGGTCTGGGAGATAGCATGGAGGTAGAGCGTTTGTCTTGCATACAGAAGGATGGTGGTTCAAATTCCGGCATCCCATATGGTCTCCCGAGCCTGCCAGGAGCAATTTCTGAGCGTAGAGCCAGGAGTAAACCCTGAGTGCTGCCGGGTGTGACCCCCCCCCCCCCAAAATACATATTATGAAGAAAAGGAAGCAATTGCTTTCCATGCAGTTCTTTTCCTATGTTGGCTACCGAGTTCCAGATACCTTGCCTGTGTTTCAAAACATTGTCACAGTTCTATATTGTCAAACAATACCTGTGCATGTAGACTGAGTCTGAATTTAAGAGGCCAGGGTCATATGACACATATGAGAAAGTGACATGCGTTTTACACAGGATTAAATTCCTGTGAAGAAATGAATGGCTTTGTCCTTGATCTGCTCACAGAACTCTTTTTAATATTAATGTGCTATTTAAAAATGCATCATTTGCCTGCAAAGTAGCTCTGTGGGTGGTATTAGAGCCCATGGGCAGTCTACAAGGCCTGAGTGAAGCAATTGATTGCTATTTATCACTCACTACTGCTGGCTGCCAAGGATCAAAACTTTAGTTACGACTTGGCAAGGAAAAGAGGTTTCTATCTATTCCCGCGTGTTCAAACATCAAGATTAGTGTGACCTAAACTACTTATATTTTGGAAAAGACACTAATATAATGATGTTTTTTAAAACAAAGGTTAAAAGTTCATATTTCTTCCATTAGCCCTAAAACAAGTATTTCCAAGTAAAAAAAAAAAAATCACCTTTGTGTCTTCTTTCAAACCAGCCTAACTGTATTTTGTACCATGCTCAAAATACTTTTGTTTTTATATTCACAACATACTAAAAGACAAATTCTCAGTCAAATTTACAGACTGCTCCTATTCCCACCTTTATACTTTGCTACTAAAAAAAATAAGATTAGGCTAAAACCAGACAGATGCTATAACTATTGTTGGAAAGAAAGATAGATTTTAGTTGGGACGCTCTAGGACACTGAGATAGAACCATGAAAATGTGAGCTGAGTGGTTGAGCTTTAACTCAGCAGAAATATTTGCTCTATTTAGTGTTTGTTATTCTCAATTGGTAAATCTCAGAGAAAACAGTGCTACAGAAAATGAAACCAGAGGTTTATTATGAAAATGAGGCTAGAACTGAAGATGTGTTATGAGTCCCATATAATTGCCTGACGGGGGCATAACTAATCCAATGAAGCATCATGCTGAAGCTTGAAGCTAGATTCAGCACAATTTGATCTGTTATCTTCCCTTAAATATCCTTGTACTGTTTTGAATACTGTTTCCTTCTTACTCTGACATAATGTACTCAGATATAATGTTGTTTTATTAAAGGTGGGGATTTTTCTAAAAGAAAAAATTCTATTTATCTTTCTTGTGTTTATAAACTAGTTTTTTTTTTTCACCTAAAAGTAGTATAATGGCCCAGTCTATTTCAGATAAGAGCTATTGTTCATTCATTAATTTACATATATATTCATGGAAAAAGCATTCTCTGAATTGAATTATAAAGGGCTGAGATTATAAAATGACTTTGGTGAAAACTAAAGCCATGAAAATGCTTTTACCTTTGTAGAGTAAATCCATCAGTGGTTTATTCCCTGTAACATAGAGTAGTCTTCCACTCTGTCAAAACCCAGCCAGGAGTCTCAGTTGTTGAAGAGTATGGAGCATATCTTGCCCCAGGAAAGTGACTTACTGATACAGCATTTCACCTTGCAAGAAGTTTGAGTCTGTGAATTTGACCTGCAGCATTTGGCAACATCAGCTGGTGTAATTTTTGGCTCTGTCAGTATGACCTCTGGAGTTGCAAATAAGTATATTATCACCTGCAAAGTGCAACAACAGCAATCACAATATAAGTAATAATACAAATAAGGGAAGGGAAAATAATCTGAAACAAAGATAGCTTGGCAAAGCTTGTAGAATTGGAGATATATTTTTTTAGTTTAATTTTTATCTTTTGTTGAAGAATAAATAATAACTGTAAAGATAAATTAGTAAAGGGGAAGAAAAGGATATACCTGGGGCAGGAGTGATAGTACACTGGGTAGAGTACTTGCCTTGCATGAGGCTGACTCAGGTGTGATCCTAGTATTTCATATGATCCCCTAAGTACCTCTAGGAGTAATTCCTGATTGCAGATTCAGGAATAGTCCTTGAACATTCCTAGGTGTACCTAAAATAAAATAAATAAGTAAATAAAAAATTGAGGAAATGTCAAAAGCAGAAGAGATAGTAAAATAGTAGAGCTTTTGCCTTGCTCATAGCTAGCTCTTAGTTCAAATCTTGGCATCAAATATTGCACCCTAGAGCTTCTGTAGGATTGATCCTCAGCAACCCCCCCCCAAAAAAAACTTGGGAGTCAGCATTACTACAACCAGAACACTGAATCATCAAATTCACCATGCTCAGCTAACCATCACCAGAAGTGATCATCACAGACCTTTCTGAATGAGGTTCTTATGGAGTAAATGATAAAAATATTTGAATGCTAATAGATATTAATATTAATAGATAACATATTATCTATCTTTACCTATCTATCATTTATCTTAACAGATGCCTTTGCCATATCCAAAACCAGCTCCATACTTTTGTTTGCAATTAACTGAGGTAAAGGAGAATTAGTGAAAACTCTCTATTTTATAGTCTGAAAATGTATATTAACACATACATTATAAAATAAGTCATTTCTGTAGAAGAAAGGCTTGCTAAAAGTTTCCATTCTTCTAACACCTTTCTGTACTGATACAGGCTGGGAAAGTGATTTGGTCAGGACTGGTTTTGGGATTATGAGGTGTAAGCTGTAGAAATACTATTGGGGTCTACATCAGTTTTTTCCACCCTAATATTTCTTTGGGATTGCAGGTGTAGGCTAGATTTGGCCACATAGCCTGAACTATAAAATTATATTTCAAAAATCATATAAAATAATAACACAAATATAAAATCCAGTTCTTTAAGTTTTTGATCATTGTGTCCATAAACCCTCAGGTATAACAGATTAATTAATAATTAGGAACTGTAACCAAGTTTCTCCTAGATTGTTCATATTATTTACATGAAATGAGATACAAATGATCCCACCACATGTTGCTTCTCACTATTACTATTGCCAACAATGCAGACAGACACCTTAAGGAAGGAAAAACCATGAAGGGCTAGAATGGGATCAGAAGTAAAATACTTGCCTTACGTGTGTGAAGCCCTGGATTTTTCCCCCACACCATAAAAATCAAGCCGAAATACCCACCAAGAAGTCACACAAAGTTTTTCTCATAAAATATGTATATATCAAAGTCCTTTGGCTATAGTGTTAACTACCTGATTTGCAATAAAAGATCATTATATATCAGTGATTAAAACAGACGCTTATCATCTCAAAGGTCTAGAGGTCCAACATCCTAAATCAAGAATACAACAGAGTCGAGCTACTTCCAAAGACTCAGTGAAGAATCCTTTGCATTTTCTTAGCTTCTGATAATTTCAAAAATGCTTTGGCATTATTTTTATGGTAGCTGCATCACTCCAATTTTTGTTTTAATCTTTACATGACTTTCATCTCTTTATGTGTGTCTCTGGATTTAGGTACACTGTTTTTCTTGTAATCACATCTCATTTCAGAGAGAGGGACCCTTCTAATCCTGTATAATTTCATTTTAATCAAATTATATCTTTAGAAAAAGGTTCTCAAACAAAGTCAATTGTAAGGTTCGAGTTGACATTGGCCTTGGTAATTATTGTTAAACATAATTCAGACACCAAAATGTAATTAAACATGCAAAATCCTTTCTGGTTTTTTTTTCTGGAAGCACCAAGGATATGTACAACATTCCTTAAGCACAGTGTTTTATTTATAATATAATATTTAATAGAGAATGACCAAGAATGTTAGGAGTTGACACTGAAACTAGAAATTTTCTTTCTGGACTATTTTACTGATTCTACTTTATCTCCCCATAAACTCCCTTTAGAGGTCAAATATATTAACATCATTAAACTTTTTGTTTGTGTAAGGAAAATTGAAAGAAAACTACATTAAGTTCAAGATCATATGTTTATATTTTGTGCCTCAAAATAATAACCAAAATTTAACTGGAGAAGAATAAATATGCAGATATCTTTTACATTTCTTTAGTTCATCATACTGCAATGTTCATTTTATTAGCAAAGCCTTTTCCGGGTAACAGAGAAAATGGATAGAGGAAACCTTGAAGTAATCAGTTTGTATGAGGCTTGACATAATTGTTCTGTTCTGTTTGTCTTTTGTCCTGGTCCATGCCTTGCAGATCACAGAGATTACTCCTGGCTCTGCACTATGGCTCTGTACTCCTAGCAGTGCTTGGGGGACCATATGATGCATGGGGTTGACAGCACGTAAGGCAAATGCTTGCCCCACCAGGCGACAGCTCTAGTTTTATAAATAATTGTTAAATACTGTGCCAGGGATATTTCTTAAAGTGGTAGAATACATTGCCAGTTTGTGAGAAGCTCTAGGTTGGAACCTATAGAAATTCATATCCTCTGAACACCACAAAATATTAGGAACCGACATTGCCAGGACTAGAACACTGAACCATCAGACTCACCATGCTCAAATGACTGTCACCAGTAGTGACCACCTTGCTGAACTTGGTCCTTTTGGACAGAACAAATAAAAATATCTTTAATGTCATATCTATCTATCAATCATCCATCTATCTACTCTATCATCTATCTATCTAATCTATCATCATCTATATACATATATATAAGAACTATTCTTGAGCTGATATATTTGATAAAAAGTGATATGTATCTGCTTCTTTACTGCCATTAGTCTAGTTATTAGGAGTCTAAGTTCCATTATAAACTCTACAATTATATGACCATGATTTATCAACCTTTTGCTATTCCCAAAGCGGTAACAATTATACTTGTCTTATTTATATTTTAAATTCATTTGAGGATTAAATGTGATAAATGGAAATGAAGACTTCTGAGTTCCAAAGAAATATATTCTCGCAATTGACAAAATTATTATTTCTTCCACTTGAAAATGGGATGGATATTCTGATCAAAGTCTAAGGTTTATTGTTTTTGCCAGCTGTATACCAAGGTCAGTCACCATTTATTGAGGAGCTGCTACAAAACAAATCAGAGTGAATTACTTTATGTAATTATTTCCAATGCTCACAGTGATTCTGTCAGACATTATTATTCCTATTTTATATAAACGTATTTTATAGAGAAAGGGGAAGAGAGAGAGAAGGAAAGGAAGTAAATGAGCTCTAATTGGTCAACTCCAAATTGAACCTCAAAGTCACACAGTTTTAAAGTGGCAGGCCTGGGTTTCCTGCCAAAGCAAAATTGCTCCCTTTTTCTCCTCTCCAAGATTCTCTGGAATTTTTCACAGGCACTTTCATTCTCATGGCCATTAGACACCCCCCCCCAAACAAACAAACAAAAAAAACAAGTGTTAAGTCATTGAAAAAAATCAATCTTCAACATTATTAAATGTCACTTAGGATTAACCAAAAAATAAGATATTTTTTAAGGAATTTTGGTTTTCATCTTATTATTAGGTCTGTATATCTGTGATTCTGTGAGATGGAATCAGAATAAACCACTAGGATTGTTACGAAGTTTTAGAGTTGAGTGCAGTAAGTGTCTTAGTTTATTTATCCTTAACTTAGTGCTGGTATTCAGAAAATGCAAAAAAATAATTTTCCACTATGTCTCTGTTCCAGTTCAGTAAAGATGAGACTACTCATGAACAACCTGGACACTGCCAAGTTTATCTGCCTCTCTGTTGTTGAGACTAGAGAGTGCTGATTTGGGGGTACATAAAAATTGATTTTACTGAGTATGAAATTATAATTGTTTGGGCCCGGAGAGATAGCACAGCAGTGTTTGCCTTGCAAGCAGCCGATCCAGGACCAAAGGTGGTCGGTTCGAATTCCGGTGTCCCATATGGTCCCCTGTGCCTGCCAGGAGCTATTTATTTATTTATTTTTATTTTTTTTATTTTTTTATTTTTTTTGCTAGGAGCTATTTCTGAGCAGACAGCCAGGAGTAACCCCTGAGCACAGGTGGGAGTGGCCCAAAAACAAAACAAAAAGAATTATAATTATTTTTATCCTCTCTTCAACACTTATTTTTCTAATTCTCTATCATTTACCAAATTTGTGAATAAAATTATAGATATATTGAAAGTATTTGCTCAAAATATTTTACTGGTGACAGGTATAAAACTCTGCTTTGAATAAGTCCCAGGATCTGAGTATAGAAGTATTTAGCCTCCATCATTGGCTTGGATCTAAGGTTGTAAGGAACTGCTGGGGTCTATTTTATTCTGAATCTCTATGAGAAGGATAATTTTTTTTGGTAAGTAAGATCAGAATTACAATAGCTCTTCAGATTTATTTCTCACTAATTACATATCAAGTTTTAGCTGTGAAAATGAGCTAATGTATTATTTTTACCTAATACCCCTTTTCCAAGTGCCCCATTTTTTTTTACCAAGTACCTATTATTCATGACTACCCTAAGTTGTAAATGTACCAGTGGGATATATATAAATAGTGGAAGGAATTGACACGTTCAAAAAGAAATCTCAACACTCCTTTCTCATCCAACAGTGAGAGCTGCATTGCAAAATCACAGAGGCTCAGAATCAGATAATAACCAGATAACATCAAAAAATTCACTCAACCAATTATTTTTTATTAAGCCTATATGGTATCTAATAACAATTGAGATGAATTTATTTAAACCAAATGACTAATTTTTAATGCTCACTTTTCCAGTTAGTGACCGTTGTGACTCCTCAGATGACCCGAAGTCACCTTGGATTCACCTTAATTTCCTAAACAGGCATACATATTCTGTTCATTATGCACAAAGCTCTTTTTGCAGTGGTGAGCATTGTCTCGTCTCCTCTTGACTTTTGTTAATTTGACAGTCACACAGTCCTGTCTTGGGGAATATTGGAAAGCATCTTCAATTCAATAACATTTCTGTGGTCGAGGGGTTTTATGTAATTACAGAAGTTCTGTAGTTGATTTGAATGTTATATCCCTGTTGTGGAATTATGTTTGGACTTTATCCTAAAGGACCAAGAAGGGATTGTGTTTATTTTGTTTGAACATTTCTTATCACAGAACTATGTTGGAGATAAACCCCAATGACATAAACATTCAAACACCACCTTCTGATGTAATATTGATTTATAAAACAACAGTACACAGCTGCCAAGCTTCACTCTTGAATACAGAAGGTCTTCAATTCCCCACAAATTACTGGTATTTCTAACAATTTACAAATTAGGGTTTCCTCAGAATTTCTCACAGTTCTTAATATTCCAGTCACCTTCCTCTTCAGTTTTCCCTCTTGAAATCTGTGTGTGGGGAGGAGAGGGGAATGAGAAAGTAGAGCATTTGTAAAATTGGAGTTAAAAATATCTAGATCAACTTTTATCCTTAGGCAAATTAGGCACAGAGATAAATTAAACTACTATATGTACTTGTTATAGATTGAGAATCAGAGGTGGAGGAGGGGTCAGAGATAGAGATCAAAGTTTCTGTTCTTTGAACAAAATTCCTTTGAAAAGCCCCCATGCCACCTATTCTGCTTGTTAATGTTTTGACTGGGAGTGTTTCACAGTGTCATCAGCAGCAGAATATTTTTAATGTTATTAAAAATTTCTGTATGCAGCTAGCTCTACTAAGCAAAGCACCATATCCTTTGCCAGTTCTGTTATATGTCTCTTAAGGGAATATTTTTGTTAATTGCAAATATTTGATTGACAAACATAGGATGCAATTAGTAGTCAGACACAGTAGGAATGTGCAGTGAACTGGATCCCTGAACCAACGGATCTCAACTCTCTCAGCTTGATCTGAAATCGACTAGAGCATTTCAACCATATGTTTACCTCAAACTTCCTCCTTTTCTATGAACACTGCTTATTTCCCCAAACTAGCTTCTTTTCACATTGGTTCACCAAGGGAGCTAATTGCTCTATGATCAAGTCAAATAAAGAAAGAAATTTCTTCACAAGTTTCAGTCTGGTGGGGCTCTTTGACCATGGTAGTAAAATTAATGTGGACAAGATTACACATGCCAGTTGTTTCTTTCCGAAGCCGTGCATACAAAATATTCTAACCCTGTTTGAATTTAGACAATTTATTTTCAAAACACCAGACTTCTGATTATCTTTATAATTTAAAATGTACTGCATTATATCTAGTAAGGGGAGACCTTTGTTTCATTTTACTTTAGTGCATGAAATAAATTTTCGCTCTAAAAATATTCCACTGATTACTAAGGAAAATCTTTATGCCACAACTCAGTGTGACAGCTTTGGGGTCTGATATTATAAGATATTTTGAACCTCCCACCACCTTAGGGAATTAATTAAAGTCACTTAAAACTATCAAACTAGAGGAGTGGAGAACATTAAAACCTTATATATGAGTTTTAAAAGTCTTAATAAATTTAAGCTATTTCAAGTTTATATAATGGATAAGTCAAGGGTTTTAAAAATGGGGAAAAATCCTAGTCTGAGTTTAAGACACCACCCAACAGTTGTCTTTTATCACTGAATAATTCATGTTAATTTTGTGATGATATGTATATTCTTATCTCTGAATAATAAACAAATAGACAGAAGTATCATGGATAAAAGATATGAAATCTTTCAGTGCAGCAGCACAACATACTGCTTGCTTAGGATCTCCTGAAAGTGCATGGCAAATGAGGTGGGACCTTCATTGAAGATGAGGAATCTGCAACCCAGGGAGATATTAGATTAGTTTACCGACACATTAGAAGTACTAGGTAATATGAAAATACAGAACAGGAATCCTGGCATGTAGACCATGAAACCAAAATGCTTGTCAATTCTGTCAATTATAATGAGTCACTTTCCAAAACACCCTTAAAATGGGCATCTGGGCTGGAGAGATAGCACGGAGGTAAGGCCTTTGCCTTGCACGCGGAAGGACGGTGATTCAAATTCCGGCATCCCATATAGTCCCCTGAGCCTGCCAGGAGCAATTTCTGAGTATAGAGCCAGGAGTAACCCCTGAGAGCTGCCAGGTGTGACCCAAAATCCAAAAAAAATGGGGGTGGGGGGCAATCTGAAGTCTGCAAGGCACTACTGTGGTTTATCTTGACCAGTCTCTTTTCTCCTTTTCTGACAGCCATAATTAATTTTTTAAAATCTAACATACAAACATATCAATACAAAAATTACAAATAAATGGTGTGTTTTAAAGTTTGAAATAAAAATAAAACTATAGAAGAGAAATCAGTAGTTATCAGTAGAGATACAAAGGTAGTCTATGTTCTTCTCTCCTCTGTCCAACTACTGTAATCATGTAACCAAGCTTTGGAATAAGTTGGTATAGAACACTGATAGAGCAAGCATATTGGGGATCACTGAATTCTATGGCTTCAGCTTTGTTTGTCAAAAACGATCAAATCCGAGCTTCTGAATTCATGTAAAGTCACCATTTTCCTGGACATCATAGATTATTGATATTAGCTAAATTTGGAAATGGGAGAAATGTCTAAAAAGAAAATTTACTCATTTTCAATGAGGCATCAGAAGCTGGAAGAGCTAGAAACATAATAATCAGAAAGCACTAGCAAAATCTGCCTCTGAAAATATTGATAGTTTTAAATCATTCTCCAACTCCCCAGGTACAGGAAAAATAATGGACAAGGGAAAAAATCAGTGATAAAATGAATAAATCAAAGCAGCCTCACAGGTAGATTTAGCAGATTGGATAACAAGTCTCTGAGAGCAATGTTTCTGGACGTGGGGAAGGGATGGTAGGTAAATGAGTAAGAGTCTGGCATCTCAGATTAGGGCAACACCTCAGGTGGTCTGCCATAACCAGAAGCTTTCTAGCAGCAATCAAAAAGTCCACTTGGTAGGACTGCTATATTTTTCAAGTATTTACCTCTTTGCTGAGGTGAATACATTTAGTGAAGTCTACTTGCCCTCGGGGTACCAGATTTCTTTCAGATTTCTCCTGTCTTTCATTGTGTGATTCATTTATGAACGTTCTGGTCTCTATAGGCGTTCATATCTTAGATCTTGTTTGTTTGGGCGTCACATCCAGCAATGTTTAAGGCTTATTCCCGACTCTGTGATCAATGATGGTTCTTAGGAATTTCTTAGGATACTACATCTGGTGCTAGGAATCAAATGAGAGCCAACTGCATGCAAGTTAAGAGATACAGACCCCCTCCATGTTTATTCTTTGTGATATAGTTGAAATATTACATATGACATCACAAATGTGACATTAACACAAAAAATTAATGCTTAGAAGCAATGTTTCATTTGACTCTAAATTCAATGAACATCTTACTATATTAGCTTTTCAACTCCAAATTTTAAAGCTCTTATGTGTATGGGCTTTTTACTTACTTGATTTTCTTCCTAGGGGTTCTGTGTCAGTATACCAAAGCTTTTTTCTCAGTTCCATTCAATGCATAAAAATAGAAATTAAAAGAATATAAGTAAACTAGTATCTTGCATGTACTAGTTGCACAATAAACATTTTTGCTTTATTGATTTGAGACTACACATCAAGATTCTTTCTTCTATATACTTATAGGAGTTCAAAAAAGAATTTATGAAATTAAACAAGCTCCATTTTTTTTCTCTTTTGGCTATACCCCAAGCTCAGTTCAAGTCCTATTTGTGACACTTTCTATCTTGGTGAAATTGTGAAGCTTTTTCATTATCTAACATTTCTAAATCACAATTTCCTTAGTTATAAACTGGCAGAAACAGAAGATATTATGAGGACTACATAAAATTTCTATTGATAGATTCTTTTTTTAGCACCGTGCTTGCACACATAAAGACTTTTATATACTGTTGGTGAAATAATTTATGAAAGTAGTAAGAAAATAATAGGAGACAATCTTTAAAATAAATATCACATGATAAATTATGCATCTGATTTCAAAATATAAATGCATAAAATATCTATAGAAAAATACATATAAATACTGTATAGTAAAATACTTTAAAGAACATCTTATGTAATTAATCAGTTTATTTTAATTTATGAGGAATCACTAAACAGTTTAATGTGTTAGCACATAACAAACAAATAATGGAAAACTTTAAAACCTGTGCTCTAAGTGAACCAGATGTTCATCAGCTGTTAAGTAGTATACACACCTATAATTTAGAATTAAACGTGAAGGTTATATTATATACCTTAGTTAGTTTTCTTGAAAAAATCTATAAAGGCTAAATTAATGTTTATTTTTGTAATTTTAATGCATTTTGGTCTTATATAAATAAGATGTATATATAAAATAAAAAATAAAAAATTATTAAATGGTGTTCTGTCATCGAATGAAACTGAATCTATATATAAGTCATTCAAATTAATAACAAACATGTTATTTATGTCTTATTTTATTTGATTTAATCTTGGGGGGCCACACCTGGTTATGCTCAGAGATTACTTCTGGCTCTGTGCTCAGAAATTGTTCCTGGCTTGTAGGACCATATGGGACTCCAGGGATCAAACCCAGGACTGTTCTGGATCAGTCGCGTGCAAGGCTGTGTTACTTATTTTAACATATAAAAACCTTTAAGGTTTTTGAGGCTGGAGCAATAGCACAGCAGTAGGGCATTTACCATGCACACAGCTGACCCAGGACAGACCTGGGTTAGATCCCCGATATTCCATTTGTTCCCCCAGCCAGGGGCAATTAATGAGCACAGAGCCAGGTATAATCCCTGAGTGTACCGAGTATAGCCCAAAAACAAAAACAACATAAAAACCATAAAATTTTTGTATATAAATGTTTAATAAATATTAACTTATTTAATTTTCAAGATAGCCCTATAAGATAGTATAGTTAGCATAACTTCCATTTAACCATTAAGAAAAATATAGAAAAATAAATTATAGAAAATGCCCAAAGTGATTAGCTAGTAAATAATGTTAGAAGAATAAAAACCTGGCAATCTAGTTCTGTGACTCTGCTCACTGAACATTACCTTCCAATCATCTATCATATAAACTCTGTGCCAAGTAATGCAAGAGATAGGTCATATTATCTCAATGGAATTATAACCTCAACAGGATTAAGACTGCTTTAGGAATTCATTTAAATGACATCTAACAATATTTATGGGATACAGACAGATACCAGAAACTAGGACTACAGATTGCTTATAGTTTGAAATACATTTACTTGACTTGACTTCCATAATGTTTTGAAGTTTTCAAGCTTTTGATTTAAGTTTTTGTTTTTGTTTTTGGGCCACATCCAGTGATGCTCAGGGGTTACTCCCAGCTATGCTCTCGGAAATCGCTCCTGGCTTGGGGGACCATATGGGACGCTATGGGATCAAACCACGGTCCACCCTAGGTCAGCCACGTGCAAGGCAAATGCCCTACTGCTGCGTCGCCGCTCTGCCCCTTAGGTTGAAGTTTTTATCATTTTATTTGGTATTTTCAATGTAAGATAACTTCGTTTTGTAAATATTGTGCTCAAATGCTTACATGAAATAGTCATATGACTCAATCTTCTTTTGCATGCATCAGTTCTTGGCAGACATTCAAACAAGATATTCGCACACGCATTTTTATCAGTTGCTCATCGCCCACTTATGCTCCTTGTTTAACCCCAGAGTTGACCACTATATGTAAAAATAAAGTATAAGTCCTAAGAAAGGGGTTTTGGGAAACTCTGGCATAAATAAGAGTTGATATTTTCTAGAGCGGACATGTCAAGAAACAAAAAGTGACAGTCAGTACACAGTCACACAGTCAGTACACACAGTACACAGAGTTGTAACAAGATGTCAGTGTGCCATTTGATTCCTTTCTGTACTCTAAGTTCAATCAAATTTTGAGTTGGCATTACAGCTTTATAAAATTCATTTGTGTGATGATTGCCATTTGTAGTTAAAATATTCTTTAGTCACTGATATATTGCTAGCCTCACACGTCTCTGAACTAGGAAAAAAGTTCCCTTTAAATTAAAAGCTATGTATATTTTATGCATATTTCTTGAAACAAACATTGAAAAATTGGAGTGTTCAAAGGAAAAGGGGGAGGTCGGCATAAATAGTCATTCAATCAGGAAGGAAAGAAAGAAAGAAGGAAGGCTGTAGGAGAAAAAAAGGTAAGGGAAGTGCTGGGAAGGCAAGGGAACTAAAAAACTGGGAATTAAAAGGAAGGAATAACCCAGTGGGCCGTGACATTTGATGAGTCACTATTCTGAGAACTTTCACTCTCATAGCTAAGCATGAATAGTAATAAGTGTTACTTATCATATCTAAGAATAATACAACTTATGAAAATTGTCAGACTGTGGAAACTGTTCCCTTATTCAGTACAGTTTATATATACACATGCACACATATAAATCTAGTTATATAAATCTCTATACATACATACATATTTTACAAATCAGAAAGATCTCTGCTTTCTTTTTTAAAATTATAATTTAATTTTTTCTAATTTTTATGAGAACATCACGATGTACCGAGTTACTCACAATACAGTCATTTTAAGTATTTAATGTTTAAATACCAATTCCACCACCAGTATGACCTTCCCTTTACCAGCATCTACCATCATAACCTGCCCCCATACTGACACAGACAAATTTACTTCATATTATTTTCTATAACACAAAGGCAGCTAGAATCATTAAATCTTAGATCAAAACATATCAATTTTTATCTGTCCAAGGTATTACTAAAGTCAGTGTCTAAAAAGATACTGGGCTGTAATTCGGTATTAGTTGAACCTTCTGAACCACTGGTTAAACTCAAAGAGGTCAGTAGTATACTATATTATTTACCCATCAGATTTCAGGAAATACTACTTGCCTGATATTCCAGAATATTAAAGTGTTTAGGATTTATATATCTAAAAAAGTTAGGTGGCTTGGAAGTTTGACATGGCCAAGTCATGGAACAGTGCCCTGTAGTTCATTCAGGTAGGGGAATCTGCAACACATTTCTGGGAAGGTCACTGTGGTTTCAGCCCTGACCTGGGAAAAGAATTGGCAGCTTTACTCTCATCTGGAAAATACTGATGGAATTGGGCTATTTTTCTGATGGGAAGATTGAGGCAGTAGATGAAGGCTGTGAGCGATTCCAATAGTGGAGTGGTATAGAAAAAGTCCTTTTTATTGTAAGGTGTGGTTTCAAAATTGCCCATATCCTAATGGATAATTTCTTGGAAGTATTTGTTTGCATGCATATTTCAGATTTCTTTGCACCTGGGTTCATTTTTGTATTCCAGTTAATCGCCTGGCATAACAAACTTCTCACTCCAATATGTGCGTAGATCCAACATCCCAAGTAGGACAAAAATTTAGCACCCTATGTGTTGAGTCTGGACTCACTAGATTTACACAGTTTAATACAAATAAGTTGAGGTAGAAACAAGCAGTGAGTTTTAAATAGATGTTCTGTCTAGTCTGTCACTTCCTGATTATGTTGTACTTTCCACTTGGCTCGTGGGCACTTTGTTAACACAGGTTAATGTGCTAGCATGTCTGTCAAAGTATCACTAAAATTCTTCAAATCTAGTACTTTTCTTATTTATTTAATCTGTTCAATTTAACTAGTAAGTATGTTTTAAGACAAAAGTTGCAAACTTTTGTTTGGGTGATGCTAGAGTTTAAAAATGAAATTAATATAAATTTAGGAGTTGTCTATATCTAGTTTGGGCACAAACTACATCACATCTTATTGTAATTTACAAGACCATTTTACATACTTAGACATAAACTTGACTTGGGATTGCATCCTAAATGCTACTGTTTCCCATCATCTTCTCTGCTACTGTATTATCCTCTCAACACTTACCTACATTATTACCTACATTATTGTTATCTTAACACTCATCTTCAACTTCTCTCTTTACCCCTTAAATATAATCTTTACACAAAGGTCAGAACATTTCATATAAACAATTCAATTCATCTCACCAAATCATGCCTCTATCTCAGTGGAATAAAGTTCATAATGAATTCACTGATATAAACATATAATAACTATTGCTATTACTGTTTGCTGTTAGAATTTATTCTTGACCCACAGCTTCTTCTTGTTTATATTCTCATCATCATTGAATTAGACTGCTTGATTTTGTCAGACAATTTGACCTTTAATACCAATAGGAGACCTTTAGAGATAGCTTTTACTACACTTGTGTGGCTAGCAGTGATTCTCATAGTAGCACTTTTGTCTTCTTGGTTTCCAGGACTAAGCTGACAGGTCACAGAATCTTCCAACCAAACTGTGATAAATATTATGAACATTGAAAATAAATCACTTCAACCACTAAAATGCCAGTTAGTTACTACAGCAGATCTGACATATTGACTGCTTTTATGACTTATCTGCTAGGCTCTTACCTTATTTTATCTATAGTCTTACCTTAACCTACCTTTCTAACCTCTATCCCTACCATGCTTTTCTCATTTTTCATGACATTCTATTTTTCTTTGCTGTTTTAGAATATAACAGCTTTATTCCAAGCTCAGTGTATCTGTAATCCAAAATGCTTTATAGAACATTCTCTACATGATTCCTTACTTTATTTAAATTTTTGCTAAGATGTCTCGTATTTAGGGAGTATTGTTCTTACTATATACCAAAATAGAATTTCTTGCTTACCTCTTCATTCTTTTCTGCATTTTTGTTTGTTTGTTTGTTTGGGGGCCACACTCAGTGACACGCAGGGGTCACTCCTGGCTATGTGCTCAGAAATTGACCCTGGCTTGAGGGCTCCATATGGGAAGCAGGGGATCAAACTGAGGTGCTCCTGGGTCAACTGCAATGTAGGGCAAATGCCTACTGTTTTTGCTATGCTACCACTCTGCTTTCCCCTTTTGTTCTTTTTTTTATTTTTCTGTACTTTAAAAAAAGTTTTTCTATTTTGTCTTTGAAGCTAAAATGAAAATTTCATAAAAATAACAATTTGTTCAAATTTGTTCACAAATATTTCCTAATATTTCCTAATATTGATTAGTCTTTAGTTTAAATGATTATTAAATATTTATTTGGGTCTATATAATCTATCAGCTTTCTTATATGAATTGACAGGACCCTCAACCTATATTATAACACTTTAAACAGTGGTCCTCAAACTATGACCCGCAGGCCACATACTGTATTTGTTCCCATTTTGTTTCTTCACTTCAAAATAGGATATATGCAGTGTGCATAGGAATTTGTTCATAGTTTTTGTTTTTACTATAGTCCAACCTCCAACGATCTGAGGGACAGTGAACTGGCCCCCTGTTTAAAAAGTTTGAGGACCCCTGCATATATACCCCATAAACTTATTTTTTTGGAATGGAATTGAAATAAGCATCCCCCAAAACACACACCATATTGAAAAATTAAAAAGAAAATCACTCCTGGAAGCATCAGGGGACCACATGGGATGCCGGGAATTGAACCCAGGTCCATAAAAAAAAAAAAGAAAGAAAAAGAAAAGAAAATCCAGGGACCCGGGAGATTGCATGGAGGTAAGGCGTTTGCCTTTCTCGCAAAAGGTCATCAGTTCGAATCCCAGT
>PVKC010021172.1:0-18316 GCA_004027635.1 Crocidura indochinensis | reverse complement strand
GTGCTCTGTATATTTTGGATATCAGCCCCTTATCTGATGGGTGTTGGGTGAATAGTTTCTCCCATTCGGTGGGTGACTCTTGTATCCTGGGCACTATTTCTTTTGAGGTGCAGAAGCTTCGCAGTTTGATGTATTCCCATCTGTTGGTCTCTGCTTCTACTTGTTTGGAAAGTGTAGTTTCCTCCTTGAAGATGCCTTTCGTCTCAATGTCATGGAGAGTTTTGCCGACATGTTGTTCTATATACCTTATGGTATCAGGTCTGATTCTCAGACAATGTCCCCCAGACATGCAAGTACCTAATTTTTGACAAAGGAGCAAGAAATCCTAAGTGGAGCAGGGATAACCTCTTCAACAAGTGGTGCTGGCAGAACTGGTTAGCCACCTGCAAAAAAGCGAACATAGACCACCAGTTAACATCATGCACGAAGGTAAAATCCAAATGGATTAAAAAGCAGAATTTTAGTATTTTTAAAAGGAGTAAATGATAGGGAAAAGATGACAATATAAAATAAACTTAATAACTATAGAGTCACATTTTTCTGGACTAGTCAGTCCAGAAATGTCTTTGAGTGTTATTTTAGATTATTGTTTAGGAAGATCACACCCAGTGGAGCACAGAGCCATGCTGGGCATCAATCTTAGGGGCTTGAATTTCAATCACATCCCTGACACTGAAAGTGTCATACTGGAATAAGTTTAGTCAACTCATCAGAAACGTTTCTATTTTGCATTTTTTTTTCAGAGAGGATAGGGTAGTATTAAATCTACTTCCAATGTGGCATCAAATTGGTTTTCTTCTTCTTTTTTTTTTTTTCTTTTTGCCTAATTCTTTTAGTTTTGGAGCCACACAAGACAAGGCTATAATCAGGACCTACATTTGTCTCTATTTTAGGGATCACTCTAGAAAGGGTTTTTTGGAATCATACACAAAAGCAGATATTTTAGTTGGTCTGCTGCATGCACAAGTGCCTTCTGTATCATTGCTCCAAACAGTGGAGAAAATGAAAATTTAAAATTATCATAATATTTTTATTTTCATATATGTTATTCAAATTAATTTAAGTGCTTTTTATGTTGACTACACTAATTAAGCTGTCTTTATTAGTAGTCTTTCTAAAAATAGATGTAATGGATTTGATTATGCAGTGCATTATCCAATTTATTTTCAAAAGTAAAATAAGTACCACAATTGTATGATAATTTAATTCAAAACTTTTGGTAAGGACCAAAGAGAATTTTGGTATCTATCTTTAACTTTGGGTCTGTTTTTGCCAGGTAACAGTTTGACAACGGTTATTATCCCTGCCTAAAGGCATATTTTTTCTGAATGCCACTATCTTTTTTGTCTTATTATTGATGCCTCAGTCAGGTAATGGTTTTGTCAATGTCTAAATACTTTAATGTCCTTTATTAATTCACTTGATTCTGCTCAAATCTCTGTAAGGAGTTTATTAAGATTTCACCTAAGCGATTTCTACTTCCTGTAGCATTCTGATTGTCTAGGAAAATTACTTTAATCTCCTTAAGCACCAGGTTCTTTCTCCATGAGTTGATAAAAATAAGTATATCACATAGATGTGTTATGGAAATGAAATTAAATAATGGATAAAAATCATCACTTAGCTTCTATCACTTTCCTGAGATGAAAACATATTATTTCGGCACCAAAGGACAAAGAACCCCATCCTTCAGCATGATATAATGTCACTACACTGAATTTTTAATGTTAAAAATAAGCTCAGTTAAGTATAGCTATGTAAATTGTACCTGTATATGTGTGTGTGTTTTGAGATCACACCCAGCATTGCTCAAATTTTTCTCCTGATGCTGCACTCGGGAAATATTCCTGGTGGGCTGTGTGAGCCATATGGGGTGACAAGGATAGAACGTGAGTCGGCAACATTCAAGGCAAGCACCCTAACCTCTGTACTATCACTTGATTCTCTCAAAGTATTTTGAGATAGCACTGTTGCTCAATTCTTCTATCCTAAACTATTTACATATTCTTATAAGAATTAAATAAAATCCACACAAAGCACAAGTATCATTTTTATCATTAAATTCAATAATCACTATAGTATGCATAATCAGAATAAATACAATTAAGGGAAAATAGAGAAAAATAGTTTTCATTGAAATTGTGTTTAGTACCTAATGAAATTTACCCTGTTGAAGTTGGCAACCAATACCTCTTCATAGACCTTTTCATCAAATAGCACTTTACTTCAATATTTACTCTGCATATATTTTTCTTTCTGCTTGAGAAAATCTACAAAGTCAGAATCTTTGCACATCAGCTTTTCATTCTTTTCTAGGTTTGACTTTATTAACTCTATTTTTTTTGTCTTGCTTCTCTGTTACTTGTAGTGACATTTTGGCAAATCTGCCCTCTCACATTTTTCTCCTTGGGAATTATTTTCCAGGGGAAAAAAGTGTCAAATGCAAAAAATAACAGAAATGTGTCTTTTTATCATTATACAAATAATTCTTTTTTTTTTTGTTTTTGGTTTTTGGTTTTTGGGCCACACCCGGTGACACTCAGGGGTTATTCCTGGCTTTTCGCTCAGAAGTCACTCCTGGCAGGCACGGGGGACCCTATGGGGAACCAGGGGATCGAACCGCGGTCCATCCTAGGTTAGCGCAGGCACCTTATCTCCAGCGCCACCGCCCGGCCCCTGTATACAAATAATTTTCATAAAGAAGAAAATTGCCAATATGCAAGACACAATCTACTCTGACAACAAATACTCATATATAATTCCTTATCTTCAAACAGTAAAATCAGATATTATTCAACTGTTGATCAGATCTCTAAAAAAAAAATCACATGCCTTATATCCCAATTTATATTTCTAATTTGGAATTCAGTTTTCAGAATAATTTTCCAATCCAAAAGAAATCCATGCATGTGTGTGTTCATGTGCAATAATGCAATTTGTATGAAAGGCATATTGGACAGACAAGAATTCATTGATTGGTCCTACCCTTTTTTTTTTTTTTTTTTTGGTTTTTGGGTCACACCCGGCTGTGCTCAGGGGTTACTCCTGGCTCCATGCTCAGAAATTGCTCCTGGCAGGCACGGGGGACCATATGGGGCACCGGGATTCAAACCGATGACCTTTTGCATGAAAGGCAAACATCTTACCTCCATGCTATCTCCCGGGCCCTGGTCCTACCCTTTTAAAAATCATTATATACCTTTTTAGTGTAGGGATATGACACTGCAATAGAGCAGTACTCCTGATTTTAGTCATTAGTGCATCACATTTATGAGTACACATAAACACAAACATACACACACATACACACACACACACACACACCTCCTTTACACCTGGTTATTCCAGAGTTTGATCCTGAGTCTGTACTCAGGGTACACTCCTTACAGAACTTTGAGTGTCACACATATGTGGTATCCTGGCCCGTGGTGTACTGAATTAATGATTTACCCATTGTATTATCTTTCTGGTGCCAGAAAACTCATTTTTACAGGGATAAATGCACTGGAAATTTTTTCTTATATACTAAATAATATTTTTATTTAAAACTGTGATTACAAACATATTGTAGTTGGGTTTTAGTCATTTAAAGAACACCCCCTTTCACCAGTGCAAATTCCTATAACTACACTTATAATCTCTAGAAGGACTCCTCCCATTTTTTGCTTGTTTGAATTTTTGCCCCTCCTTTTCTTTTTTCTTTTTTTTTTTTTACCTTCAAACAGAACCACATAACTTGAACCATCTTGTTCTGCTTCACAAATTGAAGGAGAAACAATGGAGTGTACCAAGACCAAACAGTCTTATGACCATTGAGAAGAAATAAACAATGAACAGACTTGAACACCAAATCCAAAACCAACTTTAAAAGAATCACAGAAGTGGGGTCCAGGAGATAGCATGGAGGTAAGGCGTTTGCCTTTCATGCCAAAGGTCATCGGTTCGAATCCTGGTGCCCCATATGGTCCCCCGTGCCTGCCAGGAGCAATTTCTGAGCATGGAGCCAGGAGTAAGCCCTGAGCACTGCCGGGTGTGACCCCCCCCCCAAAAAAAAAAAAAAAGAATCACAGAATTGATACCCAACCTACAAAGGGCTAGACACAGAAGGGACCACTTATAGTAGCAGTCTGGGGGTGGGGGGGCAAAAGAATGGGTGATATGGAATGTGTGCTGGGAACAGGGGTGGGGAGGACAACATTGGTGGTGGGAATGCCCCTCATTCGATGTCACTATGTACCAGAAATACTATTGTGAATGATGAGTAATCCACTTTGGTTAAAATAAAAATCATTAATAAAAAATGTCAATGAGTGAAGGAAATAGAAAGCCTGTCTGGAATGCAGGTGGGGGTGGGGGTGGGGGTGGTGAAGAGGGAGCTGGGGGCATGGATGATGAGATGGAAGAATTAAAGGAAAATATCTTTGAAGGAAAGAAGAGCTTCATTTGAATGCATAAAGGAAGGGTTGCCATAGAAACCCTGCTTCTAGTATGAAAAGGAACATTAGTCCTTCCTATCATGGGGAATGCCATCATGTTCTGGCAGCTGCAGAAAACCTTTTCTGATTAGTACAAAACTTAAATTTTCCAAAGGGATTAGGTGAGGATAGTTTTAATAGTGATAAGTTTGTCCCCCAGCAACTATAGTCATTATCTAAAATTCCGATCCTGAAGATAGAATTATCTACCATCTTAATTACTGTCAGTTTCTAAATGCCCCTTGAAAATACTATGTTTGAAGATGCAAATTTCCTTTAAAATATCTTTACTTGTATTTGTCTTAGGACAACTAGATTGCACATATACATTTGTATATAAATGTAAGTATATGTAATTCTTACCTATTTTTTGAATTTGGAACTAGAGAGATAACACAGTGGGTAGGGTCTTGCATTGCACACTGCTAACTTGAGTTAAATTTCAGTCATCTCATATAATATCTGTAAAATGACCAGAGATTGAACCTGGGAAGCAACGTGCAGAGCAAACTCACTACCCACTGTGCTATCGCCATGGCCCCGAATCTTGATATGTATATCTACCTTATCTTTATCATTTATTGTTCTTTTTAGTTGAAATTCTGTTAGTCAAATATAAAATAGTTGTTTAAAAGAATAATTTTAAAGATGAAGAGCAATTGTACAGTAATATAAATACCATTTGAATTGAGATGCATTAATATCTTAAAAGAAGTAGCATTTACTGTGAAAGAAAAGTTTCAAAACACTTGATCACAGTTGATTATACAAAGTATTTACTGTTGTTGAATATTTACTGTTGTTGAAAACTACTTATTCCTGCCTTTCAAGATCAAAATGTGAAGACCACTTGAGACTTTCCTTGGAGTAGCAGATGATGAAATTTCAACTGACTATTTCAATGACCTATTTCAATGACCCTTTAAGATTTTAGTTCTAAACGTTCCAGATTTAAAGAACTAGGGTGACAGAAGGTCAAACTTAGAGTGTTCTTACCAAAATTAGTTAATCCTAGACTAAAGTGTACTACAGTTAGTCATAATGCAATTATCGATTTCTAAAACCATTTTGTATCAAACCAACACAGAAAGCTTCATTTGAAAGGATATGTATTAAGTTTTAAAATAGGTAACAAAAATGATAATTTGAAATATACATAAGCAACAAAAGGCACAAGTCATTTCTTCTAAAACAAAGATTCTTGATGAATAAAATCTGACAAGGAAGCATTTGTACTAAAATATTTAATTTACCTTTTATTTGGGACAGTTGTTTTTCTCTGAATAATATAATATAACACCTCAAATAATTTTATTAATATTATTTTTATTGTGATCAAAGTGGATTACAAATCTTTTACAGTAATATTTTAGGTATATAGTGACATTGAATCAGGGCAATTCCCACAAACAATATTGTCCTCCCTCCACTCCTGTTCCCAGCATGCATCCCATATCCCCCTCCCCCCAGGCTGCTCTGTGTCTAGTATGTTGTAAATACACTCAGATAATTTATATTTAAGTTGATTAAATACCATAGAAGTATGAAAATTACTTTAAATTTTGAATATTCAAGTCACCTCACAAATATTTACTCTTCAAGGGTTTTAAGCTAAGCTGTTCATAAGTTGTTTTTTTAACACTTACCTCACAAATTTTCAGTGATACTTTGTATGGTGATATAATGCTATAGATGAATAAATTGAGATTGCCTTTGAAAATCTAAAAACTTGAAAACTTTTCATGACAGTATTTGTGTCCTTATAGTAACTATTAGCTCTAAATTAAAATAATATATATTAATTAATTTACTTGGGTTATTTATAAAGTGATTGATGATCAATTACCAATTTTGGTGAACTAACATACAATACATGCATATACGTTTATAACTCTGTATGCACATCTACTTTTATATTTGCATAAGCATATTTATGTGTGATATTTATGTATAAATACATAATGTGTACTCATGCATATAAATGTTTTGATTATATACACATGATTGATTATTTGAAGAATACATATGCATATGCAAAATATGGAATATTTTCTGTAGAGCTTATGATTACTTTTACAACTCAAACACTAGAAAAATAGTGTATTTACTCAGACTCATTCTTAATTAGTATATGCTTATACTCATTAGCATGATTTTATTCAACTTTTTTACACCAGTATCAATAATAGAACTCCCTTTGACCCTCAAAAGAATTCTTGTTTCATTTTGAAAATAACATATAATTGTAATTATTTATTCATTTTTAGATGCCGTAAGCAAGGATTTGACTGCCTAATATACACCAAACTATCTTCCAGTCACTTATGCTTTAGATTTTAGTGAAGTTATATGTAAATTTATATTAAATATTGAAGGTTCCCTAAAGGTTTTTATACTCCGCAGAGTATTAAGGCAACCATTACCAACTATTACACTCTTAAGTATCCTTGTTTTTGACACTTTTATACTTTGTTGGAAAACTAAGTGATCAAGATTAAAAGTAGAAAATAAAGCAAAAATATTGCACAGTTGTTGGTATACTGCTCTGCATCAATGTATCATTAAAATAGAAAGAAAAATAAAGATGACTAGGGGTTAATATAACTGTGAAGATTAAATTTTCAAAATTGTTTAGTAAGTCTCAGACAAGAATAATAAATATATTAACTGAAATGAAAGTTTAAAATGCCCTTTAGCGAACAAAGATATTATGAGAGAAAATTTGAAAGATACTTGAAATCACCTTATTTGGACATTGGTAAGCAGTCTGCATATAATGCAGTAAACTTTGCTGACACAGTATCTTAATCATTATTGTGTCTCAGATGAACTTTGTGTATACCAGGTATGTCCTCACATATTAATTAAATGGTTCTTCAAAAATATTGAAATAATACATGAATTCAAGAGAACCAAAAGTGATGAGCAAGAAATAAAGGACCGGAGCAACGGTACAACGGTAAGGCCGGTAAGGCGTTTGCCTTGCAAGAGGTCAAACTAGGACAGAACTTGGATTGATCCCCCATTGTCTCATATAGTCCCCCAAATCAGGGGCAATTTCTGAGTGCATAGCCAGGAGTAACACCAGGCATCGAAGAATGCCCCCCCCCAAAAAGAGAAATGAACTGACAATAATAATAATCAGCTGACAATAAATGAAATGAAATTTCTCCAAATGCTTTTGTGTTAGAACAAAAATACAAGCTGTGGGTCACCTTCTTTCAAAATATGATCAATGTATTTGTCATGGTTTTTAATCCCCAGTGATCAGATATTTAAGTGATATAAAAATCTACATTAAAATGACATGTCAAGAATTTTAAATCACTTTGCTAAACATAGTCATATAGTCTATTTCTCCAAAACAAGATTTTGAACCTAAGTTTAAAATATCTCTCTTTAAACTAAAGAATTCCATTTAATGTGAAACATCAGACTTCAAATTATTTATTAGATCGTCATGTCAGGAAATAAACACTTTCTCAAATATATATATATATATATATATATATATATATATATATATATATATATATATATATATATATATATATATATATTTGGGCAAGACTTTCAGGACTTGATTTTCCTGGAACCAATATTTGTTTCCAACCTGAGGAAAAAATGTTTATTTTAGGTTTTCAAGTCAGGTTTACGAAAGAATGTGCAGATTTTTTAGTTATTTCCCCAAATTCCTTCTGGTAATGATCATTAGAATTTCTGCTGTTGCTGCTAATATATTCAGGTGTTTAGATCCAGTATTAGTTCATTTTTAGCAAAGGATTTATAAAAAGTGAAAAGAGAAATAATGAGGAAAAAATAACTTTAAAAAGAAGAAAAGAAAAACCCAACAGATTCACTAATAGTTTCACAATAATTATGTCCGTTATCAAGACAGTATCATAGTCATTTTGAAATGGATAAAAAAAATATATCGCAGCTGAGCAGTGCAATGGTTAATGACTGGTCTGATTTCCTTTACCACATATAGCATCTTGAGGACATCCATGAGTAATCACTGAACACAGAGACAGGTATAATACTAAACCATAGTCCAGTATGCAAATTCTCCCAACACCCTCCCCCCAAATAATCAACAAGAAAACACTAGGCACTTCCTGAGGCTTCTTAAGGGCTTTATCTCTGACATATGTATCACCCCTAAGTGCTGCCAGGAGGGATTCTGAGCACAGAGTTAGGAATAAACCCTAAACATGACCAAGTATGGACCATCAAATAAACAAAAATTCAAGTCAATTGTATGAGAATAGACTCATATATTTTGTCCATAACCGGGAGCATACTGGTAGTATATTCTATTAGGAAGAGAAAATGGTGGGGTTTTTTTAAGGATAAAATTAAAAGTGTTATGAACTTGGGTTACATATCTGAAAACTTTTTGGATTGTTTATTAAGTGAATTGTTACTTAAACCCTGAGCACCACTTAATGTGACCTCCCCAAAATATATGTATTTATTTATGTAAATACATACTTATATGTATATATATGTTTGCATATATTTTAAAATAAGATATTATTAAACTTAGTTTTAGCTTGGCAATGAATGGCATACCTTTACATGTTATATATGATTTTTATTGTACTATAAGATTTTATTATATTTCATTATTAGAGTACACTGAGGTAAATTAAAAATTAAGGTCAATATCAAAAACTTAATAATGATTTTTGTGTTTTAGTTTGGTTTGGGGGGCACATATAAGCTCAGGGCTTACTTCTGGAGGTATGTTCAGCACTTATACTACAGAGAATTGAACTAAGCATTAGCCAGTGCACAACCTCTCAGCTGTTTGCTGTTTTTATTTCTTTTATTTCTAAGTACTGTTATGATACTCTCTTTGGTAAAAGACATAGATTTTGTGGTAAGTGCTCAGGAATCACTCCCGGTGGGCTTCTGTACCACATTAGTCATGTGCGAGGCAGACATCCTATCCACTGTCCTATTCCTTAGGTCCTCAAAGAATATTTAAAGAAAAAAATAGATTTAAAGACTGTAAAAGATTTACTACAAAAATTCTTGTGTCAAATGGAGGCAACAGTAAGTGGCTGAAAATTATATTACAAAGTGAAATTATAGCTATGCGATATTGGACTACAAATATAGACAAGATCAATGATATTATGAAATGCACAGAAAAACATATCCATATGTCACCATTTCATGCAAAAGGATACAAAAACAGATAATAGAGAAAAATTTCTTCAACAGTTGGTGCATGGAAATCCACAATTAAAATAATGAGCTTGGACTACTCTATCTAACCTTATATAAAGTTTATTAAAATGGATTCAATACCTGAATGCAAGACCCCAATTTATAAAGCATGTGGAAATACATAGTATATACAGATAGTATATACATATGTATTTATATATACACATATATGTATATATACATATGTATGTTTATACATACATCTAATAAAGGTTAATATTCAAGGTATACAAATGTATACAAAGAACACATATAACTCATGCATATAAAACAAAAATTCCAATCAATATATGAGCAAAGTTAAATATACATTTCTAAATGATAAAATACAGGCTTTTAAGAAAGTATCTTCACATATTATCTGGGGGATTAAAAATTATAATGAGTTGCCATCTCACATCTTAATGGCAAGGATTTATATCAAAAAGAATGAGAACTAGAAATCTTGGAAAGAATGTGGGAGCATAGGGACACTTAATATACTGGAAATAGTCATGTAAATTAATTAATTCATTTGGGAAAAATGTATGTTCTTTCTCAGAAAACCGAAAAGCTGTTTACTGAATGATATATGATTCCACTTCTATCTGTATTTATTGGCAAGAAATCCACAAAAATCTATACTCACTGCAACATTTATTTCTGTGTTGTTTATGATAGCTAAATATTGAAGCAATGCATCTCAAATTATAGGGCTAAAAATGTCAATACACACAACAGATATGATTAGTCAGAAAATATAGTATTGTGCTTATTATTATGAAGACAGATCTAGATGGTACTATATTAAGTGTAATAATACAGAAGATAAAGACAACTACTGAATCATTTCACTTATTTGTTGTATATTAAGAAACAAAACAACCCTAGGATGGACCTCTGGGAGAGCGAGTCTTTTTTGGGACCAGTTTGGAATACTATGCAGCTGTCAGAAGAGATGAAGTCATGAAATTTTCCTACACATGGATGCACATGGAATCTCTCATGCTGAGTGAAATAAGTCAGAAAGAGAGAGAAAAACGTAGAATGGTCTCACTCATCTATGGCTTTTAAGAAAAATGAAACACATTCTTGCAATAATAATAATTTTCAGACACAAAAGAGAAAAGAGCTGGAAGTTCCAGCTCACCTCATGAAGCTCACCACAAATAGTGATGAGTTTAGTTAGAGAAATTACTACATTTTGAACTGTCCTAATAATCATAATATATGAGGGAAATGGAGAGCCTGTGCAGAGTACAGGCATGGGGTGGGTGGGAGGTGGGAGATTTGGGACAATGGTGATGGAAACGTTGCACTGGTGATGGGTGATGTTCTTTACATGACTGAAACCCAAACACATTTATGTATGTAATCAAGGTGTTAAAATAAAAAAAAATAAGTAAGCATAAAAAAAAAGAAACAAAACAAGTAGACAATGTCTAATGAAAATATTTCTTTTGACGGTACTTGTAGAATTAAAGGTAGAAAATATGGAACAGACCAAAAAGACCCAATAGATCTGTGGAGGGATGTTGTCACTTTGGTGGTGGATGTGGAATGATGAACCCCTAAAACATGTGGACATTTATATTTTTATAAAGAAACATTACCATGGTTGAAGAAATAGCACAGAAAGTAGAGCACATATTATACAAATGGTCAACCTAGTTTAGATCTCAATAGACTGAGCTTGTTAGAAATGATTCCTGAGAACAGACCCAGGAGTAAATTTTGAGCACATCTATGTGTAGTCCCCATTAAAAAGAAACGAACAAATGAATATTATGTTAAAAATATGAGGGGAAGAGTTAATTTGTAGCGCACAGTTTTAATTAGAAACCTAAAATGTGTTGGTGAACCAGAGCTGTAGCAATGCAGATAAGGGAATGACTTTATATAGAGTTGATCCACCTTTGATCCTGGAATCCTTAAATTCCACCAGGAGTGATCCCTTAATGCAGAGTCAGGAGAAACCCCTGAGTATCAGAGGGTGTGGCTGCAAACCCCTGCCCTAAAAAAATTAAAAATAAAAAAACAAATTAAAATTTGTAAAATGTGCCTTAGACTGGGGACAAGTTGGCAAGAAAAAAAAGATGAGAAAAAAGGTTAACTCAGTTAATTAGTGTTAACAAGTTAAAGCTACTCTTGTTTTACATAATTAACTACTGATTCTCTCCTTCAGGCAAAAGTCCACAATCATCAGTCTTGTGATTAAGATGTTTGCTCTGCTGGATTATCAAACAACAGTTTACAAAACAATTGTCATTAATCTCTGTTCAAAAGGTTTTGGATTCAGTACAAACAGACAGTAAACTGTTTTTCTCCTATGTCATTGTTTACCTGATTTTAAAAATGTTTCCAATGTGTCAGATTTCTCAGTGTATTTGTTTAGTTTGCCATAGTACGATAGCAAAATTGCATTTTAATATATGTAGAGTAATATCACTATTTGTAAAAACACTTTTCAAGGTAAAAACACATATCAAGGTAAAAACATATCAAATTACAATTTTACAATATACTACTTATTTCTTTTTTAAAAAAATATCTTTATGGGAGCCGGGAGGTGGCGCAAGAGGTAAGGTGCCTGCTGCCTTGCCTGTGCTAGCCTAGAACGGACCACAGTTCGATCCCCGGTTCCCATATGGTCCCCCGTGCCTGCCAGGAGCGACTTTTGAGCGCATAGCCAGGAGTAACCCCTGAGCGTCACTGGGTGTGGCCCAAAAACCAAAAAAAAAAAAAAATCTTTATTTAATCACCATGATTACAGGCATATTTATAGTTGGGCTTTAGTTGGTGGAAATGTTGCACTAGTGAAGGGGGATTGTTCTTTTTTACAATATACAACTTATTTCTAATTTTTTTTTTTTACAAAAATGTTTTCCAATTTAATTTTCTTTTACTATACAATCTGTTTTTAATGTAGTATCTTAATGTATTATAATAAACTGATTGGCTATTCCAATCATAATAATTGATAACAGTGAATTAGAAACAATTCTTATCCTTAAAGTCAGGATTCTGAATTGATTCTACTGTGATTAATATTTCAGTAATATCTTAATATTGCTGCAAAAACCTACTGCCACCAAAATCACTTCTTTCAATAAAATATTTATGTCATAGAAGAAAGGCCTCTGAGTGTTAGAGCAAGATTGTCTTTGGTAAAATGGCTATGTAAAAACTGACTTAACTTTTACTTTGTTTTTATATTCTGCATATAAGTCTAATAGAAACAGACCTTGTGATAGTGATAAAAGAAATTAAAACTATGGCCGCAAAACATGGAAGTGAGAAAAAAAGAAAATTTGAATAGTGGAGAAATATTGATACTTTGATGGTAACATGTGGTGAAGTAACATTACAGGTATTAAACATTATTTTGGAAACAACTATAAATTGTGCTACCTTAATTTTAAAAGTTACAATAGTACAGCTGGAGGAGATGGGGTATAAAACAAAGTTAAAGGACAAAGTGAAATGCCTCTATCAAAGGGTGTTTTCATTGTACTGGGAAGAACTAATCTACTTAGCATCTATCAGCAGAGAAAACTGAAATTAAATCTGAGTAAAAGGCAAATGCTTCTTCTGACTTCTGTGGAAGCTTCCTAGAACTGACCTTCAGTGAAAAGGCCTATAAACATAAAATAGAATGTGTCTTGGAGCAAGTCTTTCTTTTCCCCCACAGCTGCTTCATAGTCTTCTGATACTAGTATTTCAGATATATGTTATGCTAATAGTTAACTTAAATATTTATCTTAGAAATATAGTGTTGTTGTTTTTTTGTTTTGTTTTTGTTTTTTTTGTTTTTTTGGTTTTTGGGTCACACCTGGCAGTGCTCAGGGGTTACTCTTAGCTCCATGCTCAGAAATTGCTCCTGGCAGGCACGGGGGACCATATGGGTCACCGGGATTCGAACCGATGACCTTTTGCATGAAAGGCAAACGCCTTACCTCCATGCTATCTCCCGGGCCCCAGAAATATAGTTTTTAATGTAAATAATTTTAGACTATTCATGTATTATTAAAATATATACACCGCCTATCCAAATACATAACTATATTTGTTCAAAATGTTTTTCTACAAAATCATTAATTTTTAAGTTGTTGTGCCTTTATCTTAATGTGCATTATATAGATTCTTAAGGGATATTGTACTTTTGTTTCCCTCTTCTTGCTACAGCTAACTTCTTCATTATAACTTCTGCATACAATTCCTCTAAATTTTGAGAATTTCAATTCCCAAGCTTATTGCTCACATCATCTTTGACAAAGTATATATTAATTTCCATCGCTTCCATTCTTCTGAGATCTTATTTTAGATAATGTGACTTTATTTGCACTTTGATACACATTTATCTTGGATGTCATTCCAGTAATTGAAGATTATTATCTTTTACTTTCAATTTATTCTTTATTGTATTTTTGGTAATATTGAGTAGAACCACTTGCAATAATATTCTTTATTACCTGTTAACAAATAATTACCAAGTCACTTATAAATTTAAGGAAGCTGAGGAATATTTTCTTTTCTTATTTTTATGACTGAGAATAGGTTTAGGGTCAAGGTAGGCAAAAGCACAGCAAGTAAAATCCAGTGGTTGAAGAATATTAAAAGAATAAAATAACATATATTGGGAAAATACAAAGTTCATTTCTATTTGTTTTGGAGGTGACCTCAGATGGTGCTCAGGGCTTATTCCTGGTTCTGTGATCCTACATGGCTCAGTGCACATGGGATGCTGAGTTTCAATATAGAGTCAGCCTCATGCAAGTCAAGTGTCCTATCCACAGTACTATTGCTCTATCCTCTAAACAAAGTCATTTTATATCATCTTAAATAGGAAGAACATTATTTTTTGAAATACAAGAAAATTTACCAATCATTAGAAATGGAAAAGTTGTAGGTAATTGAGAAAATAAATATGCTTACAAAATACAAGGTAGAGGTAAAAGTAATTCCTCATACATTATTCAGTCTACTAAAAGTTGATGTTTAGAGGCCAAAGTGATAGAACAGCAGGTTGGGCTTTTTTTGTTTTGCACACGGTCAACCACGGTTCAATCCCCACATCCCATCTAGTCCCTCAAAGCGGCAGGCTTAAGTTTGAGTGCAGATATAGGAGTAATCCCTGGGTTCATCCAGGTATGTTCCCCCAATAAAGGTGATGCTTAGACAACACTAGAAATACACATTATCATTTATAATGTGTATAAATGTGTATAAGATACCCACAAAAATAACAAGCTATTCTGAAAGAAGACTAATCATATACACTATAAAATGGAGATAAAAATTGAATTGGTAGAAAGTCTCTAGTGTACAAATGAGAAAGACTTTGTGAGTATCCTGGTGTACCCCAAAAGAAGAAAACCTTGTAGGGTATACAGAGCTCAAAATCGGTACAATAAATCCTAATTCTATAAGCAATGCATTGAATATCTATAGATGGTCAATTAACTAAATATAGGGGTCACAAAAATTAGTAACAGTGAAAATTTTCTGAGCGTACAATGACAAAAAGTTAGTACAAGATCAATTACTTAATGAATCTTAGGCATTTCTGGCAACAATTACCTGTGCCATTGGTGAACAAAATTTAAGTAGCTTTCTCTGCACTAAAACACACATTGTCATTGTATGGGAAGAGATCATGGAAACACTACCCTTGGAGTCAATTCCACAATTGTTCTAGTGTGTGTCAATTGAAAATTATGTGTAAGCCATGCTGCCCACACCTCCTTCTCATCTTAAAAGGCTACACAGTGATCACCATACTAAATCCATATAAACAAAATTTAACATTATGTTCTCAGCGGTTATAGTTAATATTTTGGCTAGAAATGTCAAATTGTATGTGTGAGGCCCTGAGTTTATACTCCATCACTACATATTACCACTGAACAATTTGAGGGGAACCCTAAACCTCAGCACTATGGAGTATGCCTCTGAAGCACTGTAACAACTAACTAAAATAAGATCAATTATATTTTTATTCATGCTTTAAAATTAGTAAGCTTAATAAGTGATAATTAAAGAAATTAAAATACAGTGATTATTATAATTAGTGAATATTCATGTACTAATAAATGGTGTCAAAAACAACATATTGTAAAATTAGCAAAGCACAAACAAGTTCTACATTGCTCCCAAAAGAAAAAAATCCAGAAAACATTAGACATATATTTTATTTGTAATTTAATACCTGTATTTTTATTTTAAATTTATTTAATTTAAGTACCTACTCTTTTACTGTACTTTTTTCTTTTATTCTAAGTTTTATTTTATTTTATTTTATTTACAAAGTGTTTCATAGTTGGGTGTGAGACATTCAATGAATCAGTGCTAATTGCACCACTAATGTCGACTTCCTTCCACCAATGGTCCCAGATTGTATCACAAACCACCACCCTTTGCCCCCAGCCTTCCAGTATAAGAGATTCATTTAAAGTTTACTCATATTTTTATTATTTTTTCTGGTTTTTGAATCATACTCAATGGTGCTCAAGGTTTACTCCTGGCACTGCGCATAGAAATAGCTCCAGACTCAGGGGACCATATGAGATGCCGGGGATTGAACCAGGGTCCATCTTGGGTCAGCCGCATGCAAGGCAAACAAATGCTCTACTACTGTGCTACTACTCCTGCCCCTTACCCATACTTTTAAATAAATATATTGATAGTCAACCACAAGTAGCATTTATAACAACATATATTTTAGAATTTATCTATCAAAATTGATTCATACTCTAAAAGCACTAAAATATATAAAGTATGACAGTTAAATATATTTGTATATTCGTAAGTAAATAAATTATTGGTCATCACATAGAAACCACATTTTAGATAGAAATGGAATTGTGAATAAAATTTGTTCAAACACACTAAATTTTAATAATAATTGTATTTTTTCTATATAGACCCCATAAGAGGAAAGAGTGTTTGTTAAAATGTCTAAGAAATAATATTTCCCTGCAGTTATTTACTTTCTGCTTTGATGTAGAACTTCCAGAGCTTTTAAATTTAGAATAAACAGGAAGATAAAAATAATATTTATTTTGGCCCTCTTCCTTAAATAAAGCAAGATTTCTATATATAATACAGAGAATATTAAGGATAGGGTTTGTTAGAGTGTACTGGGAAAAAATCTCAAAAATATTAGTGAATCATCATAAGATTGATTTGTTTTTCATTTGGGCTGCATACTCTTTTCAGATTAATGAAAGATCTGTTTCATTAAATAAGGATTCCAAGATGAAGGAGCAGCATTAATTTAAGCATTGTCAGTGTCTGGGATGAAATAAAACTTAAATACAGCTTAAAAATCACTAGTCAAATACCCCCAAGTAATCAGAGGATGATAAAGAAATAATCCTACCAGATACCTAGTGGAAAAATATTACCATAAATCATTGGTAAATATCTCTACTGACCACCAGAGTCCTCTCAAATCACTGGATAGTTCATACTCTCTCCTTACAGAATAAGGCACTTCTAAAAAGGAACACATAGAGAGTTTATCCCCCTGGGAAATAAATTATTGCTTTCATATGAAATTAACATGTAGCATTTCAAAAGTTAAGACCATAAATTGAGAATTCAGTCATACTAAAAATCTCCAAATTCAATTTTTCCCCTTTTTTAAAAAATACTATCTTTATTTAAACACCATGATTATAACCATGATTGTAGTACAGTTTCAGTCATAAAAAGAACACCTCCTGGGGGCCAGAGAGATATCATGGAGGTAGGGAATTTGCCTTGCATGCAAATGGATGGTGGTTCGAATTCTGGCATTTCATATGGTCCCCCAAGCCTGCCAGGAGCGATTTCTGAGCATAGAGCCAGGAGTAACCCTCCCTTAACTGGTGAAGAACACCTCCCTTCACCAGTACATCATTCCCATCACTAATGTTCCCCATCTCCCTCACCCCCAGCCTGTATTCAAGGCAGGCATTCTCCTTCTCTCACTCATGGACATTGTCATGAGAGTTGTCAGTGTAATTATTTCTCTAACTGCACTCAATACCCTTTGTGGTGAGCTTCATATGGTGAGCCAGTCCTTCCAGTCCTCATCTCTATTGTCTCTTATTACAATAACATCTTTTATTTTTCTTAAAACCCATAGATGAGTGAGTCTATTCTGTGTCTATGTCTCTCCCTCTGACTTATTTCACTCAGCTTAATAGTTTCCATGACCATCCATGTATAGAAAAATTTCATGACTTCATCTCTCCTGATGAATGCATAATATTCCATTGTGCATGTGTACCACCATTTCTTTAGCTATTCATCTGTTGAAAGGGCATTTGATTGTTGATCGATTCTGGCTGTAGTAAATAGTGATGAAATCAATCTGGCTGGAAAGACTGCTAACCTGTCTTTAAAATCTAATACAACAAATTATATAATAAATTTCCTTACAGAGTGCTAAGATGTCTAAAACAGAAAACACTAAAAATAGTTTTAATTTTTTATTTATAGCATTGTGATTTAAAAGTTTTTTTTTTGTCCCCAATTTCCAATCCAGACCAGGCAAGGATCTGGGTTGAAGTGTATATAGGGTGCGTTTACTGTACCTCCTTTTTCTATACAGTCTGTGTGAGGAACACAGCCTGTGG
>PVKC010021171.1:0-18269 GCA_004027635.1 Crocidura indochinensis | reverse complement strand
CTTATGGTTCACAGTTGCTTATTTGTTGCAAAATAATAAGCTGGAAGGGAATCCATTAGCAACAACTTTTCTGCAGAAGATGATGAGAAGAGAATTCCAAAAAGATAATTTTCTCAGGCAAGTGGGGACAAACTTGAGAAATAGAGAAATAGAAAAGGGTGCTGTTAGATTAAGAAAACAAGAAAACTAGTTATTTTTTCCCTATTCTCCCATCCCAGAGTAGGGCTGAGGTCCCTTGTCCATGAACCTAAATTGACCTGTGATTTGCCTTCATGACTGGGAGCAGGGCTGGCACTATATATTAGTTTCATTCACAACTCTGAGAGATTTGCTAGCTTTCACTTTTGTATTCCTAGAGCCCTAATTCTCCACAAGAAACTGCAGCCATCTGGGAGGAACCTTCAAATGCCCAGTCCTCCCAAAGAATGCAACACTGTGAGTGCAGAGATGCCACTTTTCACATCTCAGGGAAAATAAAGGAGAAATAGGGAGAGAGAGAGAAAAAGTGGAGAGAGCTTTCAAAGAGATAGCAAGAGGGGAAGAGGAAGAGTGAAATCAGAGAGAAAGGGAGAGAAAGAGAATGGGAGAGGGGAAGAGGGAGAGAGTGAAAGAGAAAAAGAGTGGGAAGAGTAAAAATAGGAAGAAAGAGATAGGGAGAGAATAAAGAGAAAGAGAGAGAGGGTGAGTAAGAGAAGGAGAGGAAGGAAGAGAAAGAGGGATACCTTAAATGAGGCCAGGGATAAAGAACCCCTTCCCATGGAGCCCACTAATTCCAGTTGAGATTGTGGAATCAGGAAATATATTTTTTTCTCAAAATTATTGAGGTTTTTGTATGTAATAAGCTAAATAGAGAAGTCACATAATAGAAATATTACATTTATCTGATGATTTCATT
This sequence comes from Crocidura indochinensis, assembly GCA_004027635.1. Taxonomy (NCBI): domain Eukaryota; kingdom Metazoa; phylum Chordata; class Mammalia; order Eulipotyphla; family Soricidae; genus Crocidura; species Crocidura indochinensis. The sequence goes on along the minus strand of PVKC010021171.1, from coordinate 17,374 downwards.
TTCTTATGGAAACTGAATTATCTGAAAGCAACATTCTTCAACCATTTTGTACACTCGTGTCTGGCTCCTATTCTGGCTAGTAGTCAAGGAACAACCTGTCATGACTAAGTAGTAGACTGTGATATGTCACAATTTTTACCATCAGCCAGCTCCAGTCCATGGGCTATGATTGAATACCAAAACTCTAAATGGCTTGCAGAACCTAGATGTAAAAATGTGGCAGTAGCAGTGAATGGTGATGAAAATGTTGGTTGATTCACTACGATGTTTTTATGAGGTCAGTAAGAAAAGAGTCAAAGTGAGATTCCACAGCATTTTAAAGTGCTCATATTTTAAAGAGAAACCTGTTGGGGGCTAGAGCAATAGTACTGTGGATAGGAGACTTTCCTTGTATGCAGCTGATTCAGTTTCTATGCAGGCATCTTACATGGTTCCTCAAGTACTGTCAGGAGTAATTCCAGAATACAGAGCCAGGAATAATCGCTAAGCATCTTTGAGTATGGTCCAAAAGACAAAGATAAATAAATACAAGAAGAAGCCTGCTTTGAATAGAAATTTATTCTGAGGTGAGAGAAAAACAGGACCCAAGCAGCATTTCTGAATACTTCTTAGACTTTTTTTATACATACTGCTTTTACTCAGATATGTTTGATTAACATTTATGACATTTTACTTAGATAATAAGGAGTGAATGATGACTGGTGAGGACTGAAGCATATTAAAGTGGCTAAAAAATCATTAGGTTTAACTATAGAGAGGACTGAGAAGCTTTTACTGCAGGCTGAAGACAAGGTAAGCAGCAGCTGTGCTGTACTATGCAATTCAGTAAATTATCTCTTTCTCAGAGACAAAGGATTATCTAGGTTGCAGATAATGCAATCATGAACTACAATGCCAAGAGAATTATTCATAGCTTCAGGTTCTAGGTTGAGATAACACAGAATCATGAGGATTAATAAGCTGTCCTATTAGGAAAATATCTTGAAGACCAGTCAAAGTTAGTTCCCAGGAATATTCACAAACCATCCTTTAAGCACTTCTCAGCAATCACAGACTCACTTGTGAGAGTGTCAAGAAAGGATAGTTTTGCACACATGTAGGTGAAAAAGAAGCCCTCTAGTTACTTTTATATAAAGTGGTTTTCAAACATTAAAGTATAACAATGTAGATATTGACTTCTTTTTTGTGTGTGTGTGCCAGGAATGGAACACAGGTTTTATAAATGAAAGGCATGTTCTTTTTACTACAATTATTATTATTTACCACCACTACTACTATTATATATTTTAAATTATTTTGGAAGGAATTTTATGCTACAAAGGTGTTGATCAGAAATAATACCTGACAACTCTTGGGAGGTCATATGTAGTGCCAGGATTTGAGCTGGGGTTGGCTGCTTACAGACCTAACCTCCTATACTCTATCAATGGACCAATGTATGACCCATAGTATTGTGCCATCTTCAATTTCAATTCTCTTAACAAAGACTTGACAACAAATAAACAAAAACTAATAAAGAGATTCTAAATGAATCAGTATAATACTGATAGATCAGGGTTGTTAAAAATAATTAATGCAACTCAAGGGAATTCTGAATATGGAATGTAAATCAAGGCATGGTAGCTTAATTCACCAGATTTTGGAAAGTATATCTTGAGCAGGAATAGGAAAACTATGGCCATGGAGCAAAACTTGCTACTGACACAACTTATATTCATAAATGCAGTTTACTTGAATCACACCTGCCTTCATTTATTTTCATTGTCTCTGGTTACTTTCATGATAATTTAAACAGTTATGACAGGCCACCTAGCCCACAAAGCCTAAAATATATTTTGTTTAAACTTTAATAAAAATGCTTTTGATTACTGCTCTACTGTGGCATTGGAGGAGAAGAAAACAAATACGTGGAGGGTTCTTAGTTGTCCTGCATAACCTCATAAAGTCTTGTGTTAAGAAAACATCTGCAAAAAGTAGATGTAGTCCATATTGTTTCATATTTCTGCAGAATTCTCTGCAGAACTTAACTCTATTAAGTAGATAATTAGGATATATACCAAAAAATCTCAATAGTGTCTCTTGAGAATAAACATTCAAACTTTTTCCCCCTAAAAAATTCCAAAAAATTGGTCAAATTTGGGCAATCTTTAAAATCTACCATAAAAACAGAACTCCCAAGCAATTTTTCAATGTTGTAGTATTGTTTTAATTTTTATTGTGACCAAAGTACATTACAAATCCTTCACTGCATCATTTATGATACAGAGTGACAATGAATGAGGGGCATTCCCACCACCAGTGCTCTCCTCCCTCCACCCCGGTTCCCACATGTATCCCATATCTCCCTCTATTACTCCCCAGAATGCTAGTGCAACTGGTCTCCACTTTACAGCTTGTTGTAGATTGAGCATCCATTCCACCATCATTGGAGATAAAAAGGATAAGTAAAAAGGGAGAAAAAAATTGGTAACAATTACCAAAAAGAAGAGAAAAAAAGAAAAAAGAAAGATAAATGGAAGAAAAAAGAAAAAATGCACCCAGCAAATAAAAATAAATCACCAAATAATAACCACAAGAGTGAAAAAGAAAGAGAAAAGTGAAAAAAAGAGAAGGAAAATAAAGTGAAAAAACTAACAAATCAAAACAAAACAAGAAAAAGTATGGGTGCTGGAGTGGCAGGGTTTGGCTTTCCCCCCATTTTTTTTTTTGGATAGGCACAGTAACATTGGGGAAGAAAGGGAATTTTCGTGGCCTAAGATTCAGGGTTTCTCCGTCCTTGACGCATACCATCATGGGATCAACACTTGACTCCATATATATTCATTACTCCATCCCAAAGTCTTTTTTATGGTGCCAGGAAACTTTCCTCTCTGTTGTATGTGAGAAAATCAAGCCACTGTAGCTAGCGATCTTGGCATTTGTGCAGGTTATATAGGTTGGGGTCTAGGATAGAGTGTTTACGGTTCTAGAGGTTCCTATTCATCATTGTTGTTGTGTTCAGTCTTCTGTAACACTTGCTCCCTGTTTTCGTTCAGTCCCTAAGCCGAAGCCTAGGATATTATGAATCCAAAGGTTCTGCTCAGTCTCTGTTGTCCAAGTTGGGCCTCTGCAATAAGACATTTTGTTGTTGGAGTCCTGGGCTACAGCCTAGGGTAGGGTTTTCCTTATTGGTCCCAAGGTAGGTTCTGTTTAGTCACGATTGTCAAAGTCAGTTTTCTGTTGTTGGTGCTCTTATTTTTCTTAGTTCAAAGGACGATACCTCTTCTGATTTCCATTTAGTGTTAGGTGATGTGATAGGACAACCTGGTCTTAGGTCAAGTTGTCCTTTCCTCATTGTCATATCAAAACTGGCACAAGTTGGTGCCAGAGCAGTGTTATAAAACTCCCAATGGAGCTTAGTACCTGGTGGTGTTGCCTGGAGCTGTATCAGTTCTACGTCTGGGACCTGGGGTTTGGGATTGGACTAACACTGTCAGATCTCCTGAAGACTGTGTTGTATGCACATGACACATGTTCAGGATGGGAGACTCCCTTCTGCTATAAAAAGTGTGAGTTCTTATCCCTAGAAGATAAGATCTTGTTTCTGTGTCTATGGTTTCCCCCCCCCCCCTTTTTTACTGTGTCTATACAAAAATGTATGGTGTCATACTGTGTTGCTGGTGCTATTCTGGGTAAGGATGACAGACTGCACACACATTCTCTGTGGTCTGATTTTGATGGGGCATGTAAGATCATAAGATATATGAAAATCATGTCCTTGTGAAATGACTATTGGTATCAGGAAAGAGAATATGCTATAGATAATGACAGTTATAATCTGGGAGGGACAGAATGGCAAAACAACAGCCTCACCAGAACAAAAGATGTCCAGGAAAAAGGAGACTTAGTAGATCAGTGTTTTCAAAATCAGGAATAGTGAGCCCTTCTATTAGTTCAATTAAATAAACCAATTTAAAGGACCTGTTGTCTGAAAAGAGAGTGGTAGGCAAATAAGTCTGGGAAGAAGATTATTAAAAATTATTGCAAAAAGCAAAGTAAAACTTTACAGAACCATTATTAGTGGGGGGATTATGAATGACACTACACCACTGGGGTGCAGTGAACACTGCAGATAATGCAAAAGTGGTGCAAATATCATTAAAATGGGTAGGATATAGGAGAGCAAAGAGGATACATAAAATCTAAGCCTTTATTTCTAAAAGGTTGCAAACATTGTCATGCCTCAAACTGTAAGTCAAGGAAATTGAAACATGAATTAGAACCAGCTTCTTTTTTTCTCCTTCTCCTCCCCTAATTAGACCCAGCTTCTGAGTCCCATTGCCTGCTGGGGTTCTCCTAGTGTCTGTGCTGCTTTTCAGGTTACTGTGTGTGCATAGAGAGGGCCCCTCCACCCATCAACACTCCTCTTCCAAACTGTGTAAATGCATGAATACATTTATGAATACATAAATGTGAATTTATATCAGATATTTCCAGGCAGATTGGACCTTAAAATTCCTTCTTTTAGAACATTTACAGCACAAAACTCAGTTGAATAAGTCAATGGATTCGTTCGCATAAGTTTTTATCATAGTTAGATAACCTCCTTGTTTAGGAAAATAACCTCTAAAGCAGATATGCCTCTAGCCACATTTTATACAATCCGTTCAATAAATAGACCATTTCCTCATACTCCCTGAAACTTGAGCATTCCAACCCATCAAATACAAAGAAAATGGGGGGAACTAAGGAAGACACCTGCAGTTGGGGACATGGAGAGAAATAAAAGAAAATTTCTAAGTCCACCAAAACGTCTGAATCTTATAGATGAGGATCTAAAATCAACACTTAAGGTTTAGCAACAGAAATCAAGGAGGTACTAGCCTGCCTCCTAGAAATTAAGCTGTTTAATTAAGATGTCCATAGGTGAACAATTCAATTAACTCAAAGAAGAACTCCTTCAGAAGAAGAGAGAATCATACAAATGGAATTTAAGAAACTAAAAACCAAGTTAGCAAGTCATAGCAGAGAATTATACAGGTTGAGAATCAAATAGAAGAACTGGAAGACAAAATACAAACTGGCAATGACAAAGAAGTCAAAAAATAAAAAAGAGACAAAACAATGGAAGAAAATGTAAGGTATCAGTGAACAAAGACCACAGAAATAATATCCAAATTATAGGAAAGGGAGGAAAAGAGGAAAAGGGAAGAGAAAGTAGTAAGAGATAGTAGCAGAAAAATTTCCCACTCTATTGAAGGAGACTGCTTTACAAATTCAAGAGACAAGAGTGCCAAATAATATAGACCCTAATAGAACAACACTAAGATATATAGTAATCTAAATGGTAAAAGACAAAGAGAAAGATGGACTCTGTAAAACTTTAAGTATAAAGGAAATAACATAAAATTGGAACCAGATTTTTTTTTTTTGGTTTGTTTTTGGAGGGGTCACACCCGGCAGTGCTCAGGGGTTACTCCTGGCTCCATGCTCAGAAATTGCTCCTGGCAGGTACGGGGGACCATATGGGGCACCGGGATTCGAACAGATGACCTTTTGCATGAAAGGCAAACACCCTACCTCCATGCTATCTCCCGAGCCCCTGGAACCAAATTTTTAATTTGAAACAATTCCAGCAAAAAATAGAATGAAATAATATATTCAAACTATTCATTAAAAGACTTGCAACCTAGAGTCCAAAACCCAGCAAAGCTCATTTAGTGGAGGAAGAATTTAAAACAATTTTTGACAAAAAAGAACTCAATATTTGCGCTAACCAAACTTATTCAAAATGAACTACTCAAAGACCAATTATATAAACCAAATACCCAATTGTAACAGCAAGAACCCTACACAATATATTGACACAACAATCTTTTATGCCGATAGTTTCCTTAAAGGTCCATGAACTAAACCCTCCTCCCATCAAAAGATGCAGAGTAATGGGTTGGATCAGGAAACAAAACCCAGTCATCTGATGCTGGCAGGAAAAAAACTTAAAATATCAGGATTTGTGCACCAAATGTAGAATCAGAAAATATTTAAGGCTTTTGCTCACCAACTTTGAGAAACATATGGATGGAAACATGATAGTAGTGGGAGATTTCAACACAACATTATCACCACTAGACAAATCCACTAAGCAGAACAACACTACCAAAGACATAGAGCCCTAAATGAGAAACTAGAAGAACTAGAACTAATGGATATATACAGGGCTTTGCATTCTAAAAAAGGTGAATATACTTCTTGAGTGCACATGGAATCTTCTCTAGGATAGATCTTATTTTAGGACACAAATCTAACTTATATAAAGCCATGAACTGAGACCACAATGCCACAGAGATCAAGACTGATTATACAAAGAAGATGCAGAGAAAATAAAACATCTGGAAATTAAACACCATGTTGCTCAACACAGCTGGATCAAAGAGGAAATCAAAGAAGAAATAAAGAGATTCCTTGATATAAATAATGATGAAAAAGCAAACTGCCAAAATCTATGGGACACAGCAAAGGCAGTAATTGGGGGAAATTATAGCAATACATTAGGAAAGAAAAAAAAGACAAAGTCAACTACTTAAAGAAACACCTTAAATATCTGGAAAATCAACAGCAAAGGGATACAAACACAAGCAGAAAAAAAAAACCAGAGCAGAAATCAACACTATAGAAACAAAGAAAACATTTTAAAGAATAAATAAGGTAGACAAACCACTGGCAAGACTCAAAAGGAACAAAAGGGAAAATACTAAAAAAATTGGATTATAAAAGAAAGGGGAGATATTACAACAGAACCCCAAGTAACCCAAGACATCATGAGCTTTTATTATAAACAACTGAATTCAGTTAAACTAGACAATCTAGAAGAAATGGAAAGATTTCTGGCAAAATATCATCTCTTAATATTGAATGAGGAGGAGGTAGAAAGCCTAACTGAACAGTCACAGGTAAAGAAATTTAAACAGTAATTTAAAAAACTCCCCAAAATAAAATTCCAGGAGTAGACAAGTTTACAGGTGAATTTTATCAAACATTCGGAGAAGAGTAACTACCGTTGGTCCTTAGGCTCTTCAAAAATACTGAAAAAATAAAAGCCCAACAAATCCCAAAAAACATAATATTCCCCAATACTTTCTTTGAAGCTATTAACATTCTCATACTCAAAGCTGACAGAGATACTACCAAGAACAAACACTAAAGATAAATCTTATTAATGAGCATTGATGCAATATTTTTTTTGTTTTGGGTCACACCAGCAGCGCTCGGGGTTACTCCTGGCTCTACGCTCAGAAATCACCCCTGGCAGGCTTGGGGGACCATATGGGATGCCGGGATTCAAACCACAATCCGTCTGCATGCAAGGCAAATGCCCTATCGCTTGCTATCTCTTCAGCCCGATGCAAAAATTCTTAACAAAATCTTAGCAAACCAAATTGAACAACACATCAAAAAGATTATACATCATGACCAAGTCGAGTTTCATTCCATGGACACAAATTTGGTTCAATATAAGCAAATCAATCAATACCATACATCATATCAATAAAAGGAAGGATAAACACCACATTAACCCATCAATTGATGCAGAGAAAACATTTGACAAAATTCAACATCCATTCATGATGAATAAGCTCAGGAAAATAAGTGTAGAAGAGGTCTTTTTCAAGATAGTGATAGCTATCTATAAAAAGCCCACAGCCAACATTATCTTTAATGGCATAAAACTGAAAGCATTTTCATTAAGGTCAGACACTAGGCAAGGATGTCCAGTCTTATTCAACATAGTATTAGAAGTCCTAGCAATAACAATTAGATGAAAGAAGGTAATAAAATGAATCAAAATTGAGAGTCAAATTATCTTTATTTGCAGATGACATGATGATATACATCAAATACTAAAGAGTCCACAATATTTTAATCTACTAATTTTCCATATGATTATGCCTGCTAATATGATTTATTGTTTATGTCTACAGATAACAGAATAGGCGACTGCCTTCCATAGACTCTAATTACATTGTTCATTCATTGAGTATGTTTTGCAATTGATTTTTAATTTAAACTAACATTATTATATCATAATATCAATGTTGCCAGTTTGCTCTCAGGAAAGGAATCAGGATGTTCAAGACCCATTAGACAATACTTCATAATGTGGACTCATTTTACACTTCTCTCTACCATAATATTTAGTATTCTAGACTTGAAAACTATGATTTTTTTTTAATAATGTACTATTTGCAATATAACCCAGGATGCCTTTTGTTTTCCAGAAAAGTTTATCTTTACCAAGGATAATTTTTCTAGGAATTGGAAAAACTTTCTATATAAACTGCTGCCTTTTTATTTTTTAAGCACTCTGATCCATGCCACCTGGGTCAGTATATCAACTACAACCTATGGTCTGAATTCTCTTTGTGTGCAACTGTGTGTGTGTGGTGACCATCTCTATGTCAGTCTAATTCCATTGGTATTGTAAATAATGACTGTGCTGTATATAATCTACCTCCCTGTTATATTTAACCCTTTCTTTTTACTCTCCTAGGCTTACCACATTACAAATCCTTTTTTTATCTTTTTGCTCTTTCACCCGATTTGTTATTTCTCCCTACTTAACCCCATATTACCCTCAGTTCTTAACTTCTCAGGAACTGGAATATTCTTCCCCAACCCCACTCCCAGCTGGCCCCGAAAGTTAAAGGACAACCTCCCAGCCCATCTTTCTTTGGCCCGGGAAGAAGCTGCTGCCACTGCTTCTGCTAATTTACTCTCAGTAGTCCCTTTCTTCCACCTCCCTTTGCTGTACCAGGGGTCTCAAACTCAATTTACCTGGGGGCCGCAGGAGGCAAAGTCAGGGTGATCCTTGAGTGCAAAGTCAGTAGTAAGCCTTGAACATTGGGGGGTGTGACCCAAACAACTAAAACAAAATAAAACAAAACAAAAGAAAGATTCCTCTAGGGCAGGGCCACAAAATGTTGTATGGAGGGCCGCGAATGGCTCGCGGGCCTTGAATTTGAGACCCCTGCTCACCTGTTGCTCATTCCTCGGCTGGAGGACATTTCCTAATCCAGAACTGCTCTGAGCCATTTTTTTTCTCCTTTTCTTCAGACCCCACAAGACCATGTCACAGACTGAAGATGTGCTCCGGATTTTATTCCCTACCCAAGACTATTTTAAAAGACTTTATAAATACTATATTTCCTTCACATATTTCTTTAGGTATATTTCTTTAATAGGTACAATTCCTAATGTATATTTTCTTGGGTTTCTGAGTTTCTCTTGGGTTCTGAGTTTATGTTAGAACCAGGTAGTGGGGATTGTTTAGGTTGTTGTTTTTACTCCCATATGCACCAGTATTGTCTATCCTGTGGTATTGTTCCGTTTTGCATAGGTATTTTAAAATGGGGAAATTTTATGCATAAAAAGAAGTTCTTATCTAATAGGAATCTGAACTAAAGTTTTTAGAGCAGAGGCCTTTTATCCTGAACATGTGTCCTAGTGGCTTGCCCTAGGCTTCAGTAGATTGGACATCAGCCATTCACCCTGAACCTTCTATCCCATCTTTGGAACTAGCACAGTTTTCTGCACCAGCACCAGACATCGAACTTTTACTGGGGAAGGCCCTAATGCTACCCTGGCACCAACTTGCTCCAGGGGAGGTTCTTATGACACCCTGATGACTTGGAAACAGCAACAATCTGCTTTCAGGGTGGGTTTCCCTGCCTTGCTAAAATATGCTCTGTGACAACCTTCGACAGGGGATCTGTGCAAAAACCAAGATCTCTAATAACTGAAGCCTGACTGTGACAACCATGATTGAGGAGAACTTTTCCTGGGACCATGAAGAAAGACCTTGGGATTTGACAATTTAGTACGCTTGGAGACTGCAGTTCGCCTTATGGCAGAATGACTCATGGGTAGGAATGCCCTTTTTATAAGCCCAAGGTTTATTCTTTCTATTTTCCCCAAATTTTGTTTCGCCTATGCAAAAAAACTGCCACTTAAAAAAATCTTTTAGATTGGGGCTCCCATCTTTTTCATAGAACTTTGGACATGAATAACTGTTCTATCTCATAATTCTTCATTTCTCCATAAAAGTAGGTAGTGAGAAAAATTAAAAGTATGAATGGGGGCAACAGTCAAGTGGTTTTAGGCCCATTGGTGAAATAAAAAAGGAAAGAGCTAAATATCCAAGTCAAAGTCAACAACAACGGAATTAAGAGACCTAAACTCTAACAATCTAAACTTAAAATGAGTATAAAATAAGTATAAAATATAAGTCTAAAACTTAAAAGGAGTATAAAAATAGTATGGCAGTTTTCAAATGGAGAATTTCAAGGATAATGGAATGTTAGGCTGTTGGAGTCTAAGATTGTTTCTTATTACTTTACTAGAAAAAATGTAAGAATAAAATGTTAAGGCAAATAAAAGCTAACAGTCACCTCCTAATTCAATCCTCATCTATAGAACTTTGCAGATAGTTAAACTTTTTTCTCTCATATTTGTTAAAACAACAAGCTTTGATCAAAAATTGACCTAGGAAAAATATAAAACATTGTGTAAACAAATAAAGCATTTTTGCTAAAATAAATTAGATAAATGACTCTTAGACCCTATGGTTTCTGTATGAGCAAAATTATATCAATCTTGGTTTTTAAAGTAGTTTGAAGAATATTACTAGAATTTCTGGTGCCTTCAAAATGATTGCTGAGATATGTAGCATATTTTCTGATCAGAAGTCAGTACTGGCTACTATGATAATTTCCTCTAAAAAGATAATAGGATCATTCATTATTGGCTTAATCAGTTATCAGAAAGGAGCCAGGGACACAATGTCCTCATGTTCTCTAGTGTTTTTTTTCCTTCCCAGGAATCAGTACTGTCTGGAAAGAGGAATTTCCATTCCGTTCATGTTTCTATAGTGCAAGCTCCTAAGACAACTTTTGGAGAGTGGAAATTCCTTCATATTCATATAAACTTGTTGGCATCTCTTTGCCTAATTAGAACTAGAAAATTCTCATTCTAGAATTAGAAAAGTTGATTAAAAATATGTTCATATTTATTTCAACATCAAATAAAAAAGCTTCAATTTAGAATTCAATGACTGTTTACATCTATTGTACTGTAATTTTATAAAACTTGAAGTTTATTTTTATATGAAATAATTACAAAAGAAATTTATCACTCACATGCATTTTTCTTTTAAATTTTATCTGCAATATGCTAAATCGATTTGTTTTTGCTTTGATGTAAGTTGCTGGTTCAACTGGCATTAACTATGCTATACTATAAGTAGAATTCAGTCAAATCAAATTTTACTTCTTACTTTCTAAGAGTATTCATCCATCCATCCATCCATCAATCCATCCATCCATCCATGCATCCATCCAACAAGTACTTATTGAGCACCTGCTATTTATCTGGCACTATTTCAGGCCCTAGAGAGAGACAAGTAAAGAAAACAGCAGTCATGGAATAAATTCATGTGCCTAATCAATAGAAATTATACGAGAAAGACTTTATATATTGGAATGAGTTCATTGTTTTTTATTTGATGATATAATACTATATCATTTGTTAGCATGTGTAACAAAATAAATGATTCTAATACACTGGAAGAGAATGATTTTCTAGTTCTTTCTCCACAACTCTGCCTTTGCATATCTTATTTCATCTTTCAGTAGCTCTTTTCTCTTGTTCAATTGACAAAGGTCTATTCACTATCCAAACTTCTGGCACAATATTTTCTATAAAGTTTTTATTTCTTTTTTGCTATACTATTTCTGAATTTAAACATATTTGTATCAGCATATTGATGCAAATATTCCTTAATATTGCAATAATTATGCCTAAATTGTAAAATTTTTGAAAACATATTTGTTAATTTTGCATCCATAATAGTAGAATGTCTGCCATGCATTGACACTTTCAACTCCAATTTATAACTTCAGATATAAATCACTTAAAAAATAAGGGGACAATATTTAATAAATGCAAACCAAATAAATAATATAACATTTTTTAAGAAAATGTTCCCCAATTCATGAATATATTATAGGATCTATTAACTTCAGGATGGTTATATTATTAATTAAATAAAATTTGTCAAAAATGTGAAATGGTGTTAAATTTCTTTGGAGATAAAGATATTGCATTTTATAATGCTGGATTCAAGACATTTTAAAAGTAATACCACAAATTGCACCATGAATCAGCATTTCAAGTAAACAAGGTCAAGTTTAATTTTCATTTTTTCCCATACAAAGAAACAAGTATTTATAATTTATGGGACTAATCCAAGGTCACAGACCAGTAAGGAGAACTTAAAATTAGACTGCAAAATCAGTTAGGTCATTACTTTTCTCCCTTTCTGTATAAAATATCAAGTTCATTTTTACTTTTACAATTTGTCCCTGTATTTCCATGTTAAATTAGATTTTAATTTGCATAGATAGCCCAGTAATTACCTATGAAAATTAATTTCTAAGGACTCGATAAAAAACTAACATATTAAAACTTTGTATGAGAATGTACAAAGATAAATAACTTAACATTTTTCTCTATGAGATGGTCATACATATTTAAATATCTAACCTGGGCAATTTAGCCTGAGAATACTGTAAGAGTAATACAGATTTTAAAATATGAATGGCTGAATATAAACTAGAAAAGTATGAAATTTAACTACATCCCTGAGAAGGCATTTTAGAAATAAATTGGAAAAGCGTCAATCTCAGGAGTCCACTGAATCCAGCAAACAGAAGGTACAGTCTAAAAGAATGAGACAACAGTGATATATAAAACTATTTCCAGACTACTTCAAACAGATACTCATAAATATAATTTATGTGTTTTTTTAGTGACCCTTGGTTTTAAAATTAAAAACATAGAGAGTAGCTCCTTATGGTTGATTTAGAAAAAAAGTGATGTGTCCTAAAGTATCTAAAACTTTCAGGAACTTACCTGTTTCCATTTTTCCATCCTGTGCGGCAGGCCCATCGGGAATGACACTTTTCACCTGCAGAAACTCATCAGGCTCATCTCCACCAATGATAGTAAATCCAAAGCCCATGTTGCTCTTTTTAAGGGTGGTGCTGAGGAATGTGCCCTTCAACTGGGATGCGTCCCGGGTAAATAGTGGTTTTTCTACATTGGACAATGTAAGCCAAAAGAAGAAAAAGCTATTTAGTTCTCATACAAGAGACAGCCAGTTACCAAGCAGTCATCATGGGAGTGAATGTGGGATCTACTATAGAAAAGAGAAGCAAGAGGTGCATTAAACCTTTAATACTTAGTATAAACAGAGGGAAGTCCTAGACATCCAGGGTAAGGTAAAAACTCATTTTGTTTTGGAAAGCCCCATTTACTTAAGTATCTTCTTGTTTTCCTTTTTGGTATTAAAGGGACTTAATCAATTGTGAGAGCCTTCAGTTAAAGGAGTGCCACCATCCTGATACCTCTGGAAATGTTCCCTGGTTTTGAGAGAGACCAGGAATGAGGTACAAGTGAGTGGCCACATCCACACCATTTTGAAGGGACAGAACTAGAGAAATGAAACAGGTTTTAAATATATTTAATTTTTTTTATTTTTCTGGTTCTGGCAAGTGACTGCAAGGTCCTCGCACATGAAAATCAAATGCTCTATCACTGAGCTATGTCCCTGGCCCTTGAAATTGGCTTTTTGTACAGTTAGTTTTAAAAAGAATAGAAACATTAAATGTGACTATATATTACAATTTAAAGGAGTACCTGGATGTGGGACTAAGTCGATTTTTGCTTATACTGTGAGTGGCTAGGAAGATAATCAGATAATCAGTTTCTACCGTTCCAACAGTGTTTAAGTTATGCTAAAATGTGAGCAAAAGACAAGCCACTATGTCTAAGCACAATTATGAAAGTAAAGGTACTATGTTTTCTAACAATACACTGATAAATTATTGATAAACTATTGGCCTCCTCATTTGCAATACAATATTCTTTTCTAGATGTAATAAGCAGATAAGTATATGAAATGATTTTAAAATAATGGATACACTAGGAAATAAACTGATATCCTTAAATGCTAACTGAATTAAGTAATATATATTTATAAAATATGTGTATATATATTTAGTTGTTACATTTTGAGTGATAAGGTATGGTATTTCTAACACACTATATGCTTCAATTTAGTTAGACACTTTGTAAACTACGTTTACTGTTATCATTTTGGGTGATATAGTAGACATATTATACTTTGTCTACTTACAGGCCACAGAAACTTTGAAACTTTTTGTTTGTTTGTTTTTGGGCCACACTCAGTGGTGCTCAAGGGTTACTTCTGGCTATGCACTCAGAAATCACTCCTGGCTTGGGGAACCATATGGGACGCCAGGGAATCCAACTGCAGTCTGTCCAAGGTTAGCGTGTGTAAGGCAGATGCCCCACCGCTTGTGCCACGCTCTGGCCCCAACTTTGATTTAAACTTGAACACAAGAATTCTGTTTCTATATTTCTCGTTTTTAAGATAGAAATGAAAAGAGTCCGTGATTCTCTGACGGGTTTCCTTTGTGTAAGAAATAGTTATCTCTGATAGACACTTGGTTGGGTGACCTTTACAACACAATTGTGCTATAGTGGCAATGGGTCCACGTAAGTAAGAGCCTAAGAAAATGTGAGAAGTTTGTGCAGCATCTCATCCCACTACGTGATTCAACGTGTAATTAAGGGCCACGAGCATCCTGGGACATACCCAACCGCCAGGGTCTCCCCGCGTGGCCGCGCCAATAGAAAGACAAGTCGTTCACGCTGTGTGACCTCCCGGGCCCTGCGGGCAGGCGGGCGGATTTGGGCCTAGGTAACGTCGATGAGGCACTGCCTACTGTCACAAAGGAGAACAAACTTCATACTTGGGTTTTCTCTTTGGAGGATAAAATTATTTCTATGTAGTTTGAAACAACACTGGGAAAGTTCATTCACCTATCATGCACAGAATGTGTTATCTTCCTCTTATAAACAACAGCCCAGGACTTTAAGTTCTAGCTTGTTAAACACATGAACTTAGAAAAACACCCCTCTAAAGCTAATGGAGGAGGACTTTGAGAAATGCAAATCACTATTGGAACCAGTCTGAGTTAAAGACTTTTTGTGCTAGCTACTAACAGGACATTTTCCTTTGGAAACTTAGCACCTTGCCTGGTTACACACCTCTGAAAGCTGGGGCCTGCAGAGGCTTTGGTCCAAGTTCTGTGTGGGGCATGTTATGTTGCTGTAGCTTCCTTTTTGCTTCCAGGACAGGGTTTTCAAACTGGGTTCTTCTATTTATGTGGCTGAAAAATAAAACTTCAAATTAGGATCACAGTAGGGCAGAGTAGTTTAAGAGAACATATGCAGAGTTTCTGTAGAGTAGATGATCAAAGCCCTACAGGGATGGAAGGCAAACCTTACTGGGACTGGCCTTGGCACAGTCCATATATCTCAAATAGTCTAGTACAGGTACACGAGCCACTTTCCACCCCAAACAATAATGAGCATTTCTCGGTGGACCAGATGATCAGAGATACCTTTGGCATGCTAAATGGTTTATCAATCTATACTGAATGGTGAAGAAGAGAGAACCATCTAAGTTCTGCAAAGTTCCCTGATCCAACAAATAAATATAAATGAAATCAACTGATTACAAAAAAGAACCACACACTAGATGGAAGAGCTGAAATGCAGGATGATGCTTCTGAAAGTTCTAAACTAATATATAAGATGGCTAATGCTGAGATCAATCAGAAGTCAATATTCATAAACCAAAGAATGAGATGGCAGGACTGGAGAGAGAGAGCAGAGTGGGCAAAACACTTCTCTACAAGCAGCTGGTCCCAATTTGAATTATGAATATCACATCATGAGCCTCATCAGACTGAACATAGAGCCAGCTATAAGACCCGAGTGTAGCAAGATGTGGTCTCAAACAATCCTTTTGCCAAAACAAAACAAAACAAAACAGATAAGCAAAAAATAAGGACCAAGACTTCAACTCAGAACAGCATGGCTGGACTGGTGAATCAAGCAACCAGAGAATTTAAGAATTCTTGATGAAATTCTTATGGATAAAGGCTAGGCCACAGTAATCCTGTGGAGGAACTATGTGATGAGACTCATTCTATAGCAGATGATGACTCATTAGCAAATTAGCATATATATGAATTTACTACATACAGAACTACAACTGTGATACTAAAACATGACAAGGTGAGAAAAATTAAAATTGAATACATACTTAACTAAGTATTACATATAAATGTCCTTAGTTAACCCTCAATAACCATCTTGAATTCTGATTATCCCTATTTTATTTACCTTTTCTTTGTATTGGAGCCACTCCTAGTTGTGTTATAAAATACAATTGCTACACCTGCTTGTAATGGAGAGAGCATGTGGTACCAGGGTTTGAACATCGGGCCTTGTGCATGTAAAGCCTTTATCTCAATACTTAATACTATTTTAAAAGAGATGAAACTATCACTGATGATTGAGGATCAAGTGACTTGATCTAAATTACATTCCTTGTGATATGTGCCAGTCTCTGTGGAGTGAGATGGTATCTCATTGTTGTTTTGCTTTCCATTTCCCTGATGATTAGTGATGCGGAGCATTTTTTCACGTGCCTTTTGGCCATTTGTATTTCTTCTTTGAGAAATTGTCTGTTCACCTATATTTGTGGCAGCACTATATACAATAGCCAGTCTCTGGAAACAAACAAGATGCCCTTCAACAGATGAATAGCTGGGGCCAGAGAAATAGCATGGAGGCAGGTGTTTGCCTTGCATGCAGAAGGACAGTGGTTCGAATCCCAGCATCCCATATGGTCTCCTGAGCCTGATTTCTGAGCCTAGAGCCAGGAGTAACTCCTGAGTGCTGCTGAGTGTGACCCAAAAACAGAAAAACAAAAGAAAAACCAAAAAAAAAAACCCCAGATGAATGGCTAAAGAAAAAGTGGTACATATACACAATGGAATATTATGCAGCTGTCAGGAGAGATGAAATCATAAAATTTTCTTATACATGGATGTACAAGGAATCTATTATGTTGAGTGGAATAAGTCAGAGGGAGAGAGATAGACACAGAACAGTATCACTCATATATGGATTTGAAGAAAAATAAAAGACACTTGTAATTATTCTCAGAGACAATAAAGATGAGGACTAGAAGGTCCAGCTCATGATATGAATCTCACCACAAAGAGTGGTGAGTGCAGGGGCCGGACGGTGGCGCTGAAGGTAAGGTGCCTGCCTTGCCTGTGCTAACCTAGGACGGACTGCGGTTCGATCCCCTGGTTCCCTATATGGTCCCCCATGCCTGCCAGGAGTGACTTCTGAGCAAATAGCCAGGAGTAACCCCTGAGCGTCACTGGGCGTGACC
>PVKC010021169.1:0-18265 GCA_004027635.1 Crocidura indochinensis | reverse complement strand
TTGTATTAAATGGAGTCAGTTTTTTCTTAAAAAATATTTACCAAAGAAAAGAAATATTTTAAGAAATATAATTTAGACATGTTGAGGTGAAACCGTTTAAAATCATATTATTCACTAAAGAAATTACCAGACTATCAGTCATCCATCTCACAAAATTCAGTATATACCATATCCTTGTGTACGTTAGATTCCATACTTTAGATTCCATATTATTTTTAGTTAAATGTCAGCAGTTTTTGTCTTTAAAAACTCATAATATGAAAATATAAAACCACTTCATACCCACTAGGCAAATGAATCATAGCAGCCTTGGTTGCATATGTATGAATCTTCAGAACCAGATTGCCTGGTTGTACTGACTTCCAATTAACCGTCTCAGCCCAAAGTAGTCCAGGCTCTATAGGAGAGCTATCTTTACATAAAGCTTTAGGAAAAGTAAAACATAAATACATGCTAAAGTATCAATGTGATAATATGAATATCAGCATCAATAAGATTTTTAATCTGGTATCAATACAGTAATATAAACAACTATGATAATAAAAATGAAAATTAGAAGTTAAAAGCATTCTAAAATGTGTTCATAAATGTCAAAAATAACTGATCTCAATAAACATTGAAAAGAACACTCATACAGAATCCAGATTTTCCTCCATATCTAACTTTCCCACTAGTAGTATTTTATCATCTAAAGTGAGGGATGGGAAAGTGAGGAAGAAGATAATAAATAGATCTGTCTCATGTGGTACATCATTCCTTTTATCATCTATAGTAGCAATCACAAAAGCATTTGAGGTGCGATTTTCAAAGACAAAAAAACCTCACACACATCTGGAAAAATAAGATATTTTCCTACAAGAATGACAATACTTAACTAAAATAGCATAGAAATGGTACCTTATTAAAATTTTTTTTATAGTTTTAATGCTAAAAAAATAAAGAAAATTGACTTCCTCATTAATAGCAGGAGACAAAAAATGTATTTCCATTTTATTTCCAAACACTCAAGCCAAGTATACTGGGCCACATCATGGCTTCTGCATCCAAAATGTAACATGCAAACATGATCTCTCTTATGATTTTTGGCTATTTACTTAGACATACTAAATTAACTCTGCTGAAATTTAGGTCATGTACTCATGTCTTTAGTGTCCATAACTGTTCATAAATATTAGTTATATTTTGGCAGGAATTAAGATTCTGCCCTTAAGATTGATTTAAAATTCAATATAAGCATTAATAAGATATCAATTGAAAAAATTTTAATGAATTCTGATTTATCTTTAACAATACAGATAAAAGATTTAAAAAATAGTGTTATGTTCATGTGTTTTCAAGCACTTCAGAGAGAACTAGAAACCATTTCTTTAGAGTGAAATCAGAGTTAATTAAGTTGGAAGAATTCATTATGGAAAAGATAAATCAAGCCATTTATTATTATTTATTTCTCCTCACGAAAACACAGTAATGACATCAATTAAAAATTAGTGATAATGTGTTTATATTAGAGAGTGAGAACAAGAGAGAGACTGAAATAATCCTAAAAATGCGAGTGGGAGAATGCATGGAAGAGGGAATGTAAGCAGAACTTGGCAGGTCTTTTCAAAATTTGTGCTTCTCAGTTTAAAATGGAGGCTAACTAGTATTTTTTTTCTTTTTCCTCTCTACTAAAATCAGATGCTCTGAAGCAACCACAGATTGGGCACAGTGGGGATTTTAATAATTATTAATTAGCCTGTTGACAAGAAAGGAAGATAAGAAGGTCAATAAATATTTACGCTGGGGCTATAGTACTATGTTTTGCTCTTACCTCCAGATTCTCCCCAGCGCACCAAGGCAGAGTAGCTGACCAGTAATTCAATAGGTTTTAGACTATCCACATATAAATAGTAGAACACACGCTCATCTGAGAACTGCAACGAATCAGACTAAAACTCTTAAATTAGTGTTATCCTACAATGCCATTTTCAACAATATAAAGTCAAATAGTTGTAGAGAAATTGCTGTCTTGTTTTCTTACAGGACTCTCAGGTGGTATTTGACAGACATTGAGAGAATAGTTTCAATCAGCTAAAGGCCTGCAGAAGTAATATGAGGCAGGTCTGCAGGAATGAAGAAAACTGTTACCATATAAAAGGGAATCAAAGGTCTTTTTCACAAACTGAGAAGATAATTTTGGTTGTTACAGAAAGGTAGAAGAAAGAAAAAGATTGAGTCCAAGTACATAGCTAAGAGGATTTAATGGGACTTTGTAGAAGCATCCTAGGGTAACTTTGGCAGAAGTTTGGAAATGCTTATTGGATATTTTACAGGGGTATGACACCGCCCTTGATTCCTTCTTTCTACATCTTCAGGCCAAACTCTGAGGGAATTCAAATAATTATAGACAATCTCTCAGAACCCTAGGAGCCTTACCAAGAGCTAAGAAAAGCATGCCCACTGCTATCCTCCTTTATCTGGTGACCCCAACTGTCATATACACACCCAAAAATATCAAGAGAAATAAGAGGCATTCATATAGAAAATTTTTCATTTTAATTTGCTAAACTTGGAATATCTGGGTCTTTTGTTGCTATTTTTGTCTTGTTTTTTTTGTTTGTTTGGGTTTTTTTTGTTTGTTTGTTTTGGGATAACACCTGGCAATGTTCAGGTGCTATGACTTATGCTTTGCACTCAGGGATCACATAAGAGAGCTCCAGATTGGGGGGGGGGGGTATATAGGATGCCAATTATAAAACCCAGATAAGTCTCATGCAAGGAAAGCACCTTAGCATTGTACCTACTCCTGCTAAAAGCTTGGATTATTTTAAAGGAAAAAATAGCTTTCTACTATCACTTTATAAAAGTAGAAATGGAATAAAGAACTAACCATTTTACTACACATTCATGGACACATATTTGGGCGGTAATTTAAATGGGCACTCTGAGGGATTTACTTTGGTAATAATAAGACAGCCATCTGGTATATTCACTTACTAAGTTAAGGTATTCTAAGTGTCTACTATATGTGATATCACTTATTTCCCAACCAACAATTCTGGTCACTTGCTTCTGCCATTTTACAGTTAAATAGACAAGACTAAGCTCCCCAACCCAGAGAAACTAGGACTTCAACGCAGGTAGTCTGGCTCCAAAGACACCAGTGTGTTTCTCTGAAGTTGTGTTCAGTGAGGTCTTCAGCTCTGTACTACTCAATTATGTTGAGCAATTTACCAAATCTCAAACTAAGGCAGAATCCTTTCCTTGAAATAGCAATAACTATTTCCTCACATGGTTTGCCCTGAGGAGTTCATATAAAAAAGAATCTAGTTCATTATGGCCATAGAGCAAGCTTGTATAGGACTGTAATTGTATTGATTTTCTATCTGAATATGGAAATATGTTTGTTTGATTATTCTCTATCATACTCTAAATTCAGATTTCCTAGCTGAATTTCAAAGCTTTCTTTACAGACTCCAAGATGAAGCTGAGCCGTTTTCCCCCAATAGTCTATTGTAGATGCAATTTTTTGTAACTGAATAATCATGTGATATGCAGACATAAAGTTGTTTATGATTGAGTTTCAGTCATCTAATGTTCCATCACCTGTCCCTTCACCACCATATATTTTTGCTAGCAATGCAGACCTGATTCTTACTTTCTTAACAAGTAACAAGACAGAGATGCTCCACAGAATTTCTCTGTCTGCATTTTCATCCACCCCAAGAGCAATGGAAAAAAACAACACAAGATTCTATACTTTCCCTCAACTCTACACTCTGTTCTCTAAGACATGCAGGAGAGTCCTTGCGATCCTGTAGGACATTGTTCGAAGAGAGGAAAACATGCAAGTCTCAGTTTAGTTTAGTGTCCTAGAAGACTCATAGCTTTTTCTTCAAATTTCCCCTCCAAGTGGATTTAACTCTCTTAGTGATTTTTTATTGACTTTCTATCTGGTAGCAGGATTGAAATTAGAGTAGGTAGTAGGGGGCGGAGAGATAACACAGTGGTGTTTGCCTTGCAAGCAGCCGATCCAGTATCTAAGGTGGTTGGTTCGAATCCCGGTGTCCCACATGGTCCCCCATGCCTGCCAGGAGCTATTTCTGAGCAGATAGCCAGGAATAACTCCTGAGCATAGCTGGGTGTGGCCCAAAAACAAACAAAAAAAAAAGAAATTAGAGTAGGTAGTAAATGGAAGAACAGAGCCCTAAAAATGCTGAATTCAAGTGGGTGTACTTGGATAAAAAAAATTCAGAATTAAGCTGAATGGAAGTGTCTGGGTGACCATAGGTGCCACTGAAATACTCTAGTAAGGGTACTTAAGCTGATTGGTCAAGAGGAATCCAGTGAAAGAGGCTACCCAAGGTCAAAAGCATTCATTCATTCTAACCCATATTCTGAAGGACAATTGAACTTTAGCCTGAAATTATCTGAAAGCAATCAGGATGAAAAGAAACTAATACCAGGAATATTCCAAAACATGAGCAAAAGTAATACATATGAAACAGAAAATGTGTGTGTTTTAGCAACTGCATAATATTCAGGGAAATCTAGTATCACATTAGTAAATTTATATATAATTCTTCTTAATTTATTCATAATGTGATTATTAGTTTATGCAACAGTATGTATCAGGACTGTTTATATAAGAGTTCAGCTCATAACCAAAAATATATGGTATACTTGTGGATATGAGGCAGCATAATTTGCTTACTATCTGAATAGAATATCAGAAGAAGATTCTAGGGATTATTTTAAATTTATTTGAGCCACGCCCACTGATGCACAAAGGAAACTATTGGCATTGTTCACAGGAATCATTCCTGGTGTTGCTCAGAAGACAATATGGGAAACAGCGATCAAACCCAGGTTGGCTGCTCCAGCCCTATCCTCAGAATTCTTTAATGTAAACATTATGTAAGCTTAGAAACATATAATAAGTATGAGAGTTTTTTTACTAGATAATAACAATATTAAAGTATTTGTAAAGAAAGAAAATATAATATTCTTACCTTGAATTCTGATTTTTGGAAGTTAAAATAATATGAGTTTGGTCGATGGAAAATATAGATATTCCTGAAAAGCATTATTTATAGCAGGTTATTGACATTGCATGTAAATTAGTATTACATTAACTCTGTAGAATCAAATAATTGTAATAAAAAAAGTAAATATATATGAAACTTAAACAAAAAAAAAAAACAGTGTTGGCATGGATGCAAAGAAAAAGAGACCCTCATTTATTACCAGTAGTAATGTCAACTGATCCAGTCTTTCTGGAAAACAATATGAACATTCCTAAAAAATACCAGAAATTGAACTTCTATTTGATATAGCAATTTTACTGCTTGCAATATACCCCACAGCCCAAAAACAAAATGGGGAAAAGACATTTGTATCCTTATGTTCCTTGTAGCACTATCTACAATAGCCAAAATCTGGGAAGAACTCAATTATCAAAGAATAGATGACTACAGAAAGAAGATATGGAATATATATGAATGGAATATTACTAGGCTACAAGAAAAGTCAAAATCATACAATTTGCTGCTACAAGAATGAACCTGGAGAACATCATAAAGAATAAAGTTATAGAGAAAGAGACCAACACAGAATAATTTCTCATAAATAGGGTTTAAATAAACATAATGGTGGAATAATTAATTCCTAAAGGCAATGGAAAGAAAGAACAAGAGAGCTGGTCTTCACTCGGAAGCAAGCTACTTATTGAGGATTTGAGGTTAGAGGTATAGGATAATAAAGGAGTTACAACACTATTGGATGGAGGGAAGTGTTCAACCAGAAGGAGAGGGAGCTGAATAGTGTTGAATTTTATGCATGAAACTCTATCAGTAACAGTACAGTAAATCATAGTGACAAAAGTAATAATAATAATAATAATAGTAATAATAATAGGCAGACTCATCAGTAGGAGTCAAATGTAGTGAAGGTGGAGGATCTGGTGGAGAGAAGTGGACACGGATAAAGAGGTTGTTGTTGAAAACTTGTCTGAAACACAGACTTGAATAACTGTAATTAACAGACTAAAAAAATCAATAAAATAATAGTGACAGGCTGGAGAGACAACACAAGGGATAACGCATTTGGTTACATGTTGAAAACCCTGATTTAATATGTCGTACCACAAGGCCCCAGTCACCAATAGCTCAGAATCACCACACACACAAACAAAATCACTCATGCACACAGACATATATCACAGGCTAAGTGGTCTTCTATACACTGCTGGGTGTCCCAGATAGTCCCTGAAAATAAAATACCCAAGCAGTAGTGCATCCTCGACCCTTGTGCTGAAGTGCTGTCCCATTTAACTGAGAATTATTGGAAGGAGTGACCAGGCCTCCTAAACACTGCTTGAGAAATAACTCCCCTTCTACATAACAACAATAACAACAACAACAACAACAGTAATAATAATTATTTAGAGACTCATTATCAAATTCTTGGAAATAGGAGAAATAGGAAGAGATTGGCAAAGTAGTTTTTCTGTTGTAAGATTATTAAGGTTTCATACATAATGCAGTGTTTATAATTATATATACGTGTATATAAGTATACAATGTTTCAACACTAAACTCTTCACCCATGTTCATTTCTCTCCACCAGATCCCCCACCTTCACCCCATCTGACTCCTACTGATGAATCTGCCTCTTTATGAGGTTATTTTTATTATTATTATTGTATATAAGTTTTTATAATTGTATATAAGCATATATAACTATATATATAATTGTATATAATTGTATACACTACATTATACATCCCCTAAGAATGTATTGCTAAAATGTTCTGACCAAAACCTTGCAGGGTAAATTCAACTTAAATGAAGGTATATTAATTAGTTCAACATTATGTGTATTGCAAATAGCATAGAATCTTATTTTCAATTGTACCCCAATAAAAATTACAATTGACAACAAATCAATTGTTACAAAAGGACAAAATGACCTCTCTCAGTAAATAAATATGTTCACCTTAGCCAATAAATAAATTTTTATGAGAAGCTGAATCTAATCTTAGACAATTGTGACTTTATAATGTTCTCTGCAAAAAACCTATTACTTTTTTATTGGGACTTTCATTTTTTACATTTTTGGGAGATTTCTATTGCTTTAACACTCAAATAATTGCTACAAACTAATCATTTTTACAGCTAAAATAAATCTACGCAATACATACTTACTGAAAGCATATACCCAAGTCTTCAAAATCTAACCATATTTCTTTAGAAATAGCTGCATTTACTGCTAGAAGATCCTCCTGAGATTTTTCCTGCGTTGCTGTTGTCTGACTGATCAATTCTCTTTCCAAGCCAATTGTTTCATTTAGATGGCCAACTTCAATAGAACTGAATTCTACTTGTTCCTCTGTCCAAAGAATACAAACATATTGAACAGAGCTCTGTCATTAAGCCATTCTATTAAGACGATGAAAATGAGAAGTCACAGTCTGCCTATCATAGATTTTATTTGAGAAAATGTTTATTGAGGTAACCATTGATGTGCAAGCCTCAAATAATGGAATTCCAAACTGATGCATTTTATATATTCAAATCAAGTCAATCTTAACTTTAATAGATATTAGAGTTGTTAGAAATTTCAAAATCACTTCATGAATGTGAGCTCACATTTTCAGCCATCTTTAAGTTAGAATCTAGATCTTTGTTTCTCAGCTTTATCCAAGTGTGGCTCATTCTGGAGCTTGTTTCCTTCATGTGGCTCATATCTTTTTTTTATTCTTGTCTCATGACATCCTCCCTTCTTTATCTACATGAAATTTACCTGTGACTTTCTTAGAATGTCATGGGGCCACACAAGGAATCACATGGTCCCAAATAAGAGATGCTTATCTGAATGATGTACTTAAAAACTGTTATAGAAGATATATAAATAAATACCTTGATAGAATAAGGAATGGCTTAGACAACATGATATAAATGAGTTAAATACATCTCAGGTAAGCCACTTAATTCACATAGTCAATGATTTTGAAATCAATAAAATTTTACAGACATCTTGAGCAAAACATCATAGATAATTACATGGAATAACACTGAAACTTGTCCAAGTTTTTAATTAAAAATTGTGATTTTTTTCAATGCTTTTGATGCTTGGTCACATTGTTCATGCACAAAATACATAAATATTAATCTAGGGCCATTAAGCAAGTAAATCTTTCTTTGCCTCTTAGTTTAGGAGATGAAAATATTACCCCATATGTGCAAACTCTACTCTTAAGCTATATTTACATTGATTTTATGCTTGAATTTAGAAAGAATTATCTGATTTTTCTGACTCAGAACAGATTGAGTAGAGATCAGAGGAGATTCTGATTAGATATCTTGAGCTAAAGAAAAGAGCCAATAAGCAAAAACCTGTTTATATTTTGATATCTATGGAAAATATGTCATAAGATTACTTATTTACCTTTTCCAAGTACAACTTGTGAGGTGAAAGCACTCTGTGAATGCAAAGGAAAGAATTATGAAACTACAAATTAACCAAAATGTTAGTTATCCAAACACCAAGTTTTATAAAAGAAATTATTATTTAAGAACTAAAAAAATAGATTGCTGCAAATACCTAATAAAACATAAAATAAGAAAATCATTTTGTTTTAACCATAACATTAAAATTCTGTGTTTAAGAAATAGGCAGAGAACCAGAACAGTAACACAGCAGATAGGGCACTTGTCTTACATGAGACTAATGTATGTTCAATCCCTGGCATCCATATAGTCCCCTGAGCACTGTCAAGAGTGATCCCTGAACACAGAGCCAGGAGAAAGCAAGTCTTCATGTAGCAAAACACAAACAAACAAACAAACAAAAAAAAAGAAACAAGAAATGGAAGACGCTGAAATTTCATATGACTCAGCAATGAATGAAGGCATGTTTAAAATAATTTTTCTATTTTAATTTCTTTTTCCTTATATCAATCTACATTAAAAATTCATTTAAAAGTCAAAAAAGGGAAAATGTACCATACTTTAGGAGAAAATGCCATTTTTTGACTAATGGAAATATTTTAATATAATCTAGAATAAATGAATTCAACAATAATATAAAATTTAAAATAGTCATAGCTTAATTTTCTTCCGTGCTCCATGGTTGAGTAGAGAGATACCAAATTCTTTTCTTGCATAAAAGAAGTCAATAAATAATACCTCACTTGTTCTATCAGGAACCATAGAATTCAGTCCTATTTAATAGCACACATTGGTGGCTACTATGTGCCAAGCATTTTTACATATCCTAGTAAGGGAGAAGCAATAATAGATAAAATCAATACCTTTATCTTCATCAGGCCTACTATTTCAAAATAGGGAGATAGTTATTGTAAGACACATCGAAAATAGAAGTGACACTGGAGAGGAAGGTTTTCAAAGGACTGAGGAGAGTAAGATACATTGACTATATTCATGATTATCTTGTTGGTGATATTTGGCTTTAAAACTACCCCAGTCAGGTCAAAGATAATGTAATGAGTAAAGTAATTTTTTAATGCAGTTGAAATTGTGTCTAATCTTCATTACCACAAATGTTAATCTTAAACACAGAAATAGGAGTAAGCCCTGAGTACAGTTAGTGTGAAAAAAAATCAAATATGTAAACAAAGACAAGAGCATGCAATCATTTAAAATTGCAAAACTCTTTAAAAGATTAAAGTGTCATACCTTAATAAACTTTTCCATTTACTAGTTTCTGCTCTTTGATGAATCTTAAGCCATTTGTGTGAGATGCAAACTCAATATTTTCTCTGAACCCTCTTAGACTATTTACAAAGGTTGATGGAAATAAATTATGATTCATTCTCATAAGGGAAGCAGCATATATATAGTAATAACAATCCTGAATGCTTGAAAATCTGATACTGACTAAGCCAGACAGTTATGGAATTCTTTGAGCACTGCATGTGGTTATACTTGGATGGGAAGGAAAGTGGTTCAATATAGAGATTGAACATGGTGCTTTTTGGATGCAAAGCATGTACTCTGCTATTTAAAGCTACATTTCAGGTCCTGATGAAACAATTTTGGGTGAGGGAAGGAGTGGATCACATAGAGCAATTCTCAGGGATCATTCTGGGCTCTGTGCTCAGGGATCACTTCTTGTGGTGCTCAAGATCATATGTGGTGCCAATGATCAAACTGAGGTTGGCAGCATGTACAAGGAGTACCTTGCCCATTGTACTGTCTCTGTGGTAAAATAAATTATTTTCATTGCTATTTTTTTAATTTTTATTTTGACCATATTGACTTAGATATCTTTCACAATAGTATTTTAGGTACATATTAACATTGAATCAGGGTAATACCCATCACCAAATTTGTCTTCCCTTCACCCCCGTTCCCTTCCTGCAACCCATATCCCCAAACATCACCCCCCGGGCTGCTAGAGTAAGTGATCCCCTCTGTGTCTAGCTAACTAGTGATCATATATCTGTTTGGCCCTGGTGCCCTCCCTTGTTTCCCTCCTCTATTTGAGAGGCGGAACTAGATAGTTTGAGTTATGTGGATTTGTTTAAAAGAAAGAAAAGCAATAGATTGGGTAAAAAAAATCAAATAAGCTGAAAATGGACAGAGTCCTTTTAGAGGCTTTCAGTCTCATTTTGAGAAAGGCAGGAGAAAGGTAATTGAAACACCGCAACCATACAGGAAGAAATATCAAATAAAATATCCAGTGAGCTCTACAGCAATAAAGCCAAGCACCACACAATAGTCTCATTCCTGAAATCGAACCATGCCGAGAGCAAGGAAAAAGAGAAAGTTAAACAAAATGAAATAAAATTGGAGACATCAACTTCAATATCTACACCAAAATAAAGAAGTAAAAAGAATCAATATATATATATATATATGTAGATAAAAGGATTATTATTTTCCCCCCTGAATAGGAACAGTAACTATTGGGGACATTATAGAGGGAATTCTCTTGGACTAAGAGATACAGGGTTTCTCCACCCTTGAAGTATACTGTCATGGGATTAACTAAAAACACTTTGCATGATCATTTACTCTCCCCTCGACGCTTTTGTGGTGTATGGAAGACTTCTGTTTCATCATAAAAGAACAGAAGACATGATAGATATTTAGTGAGTGCTTGCTTCACTGTATTTTTGTGTGTTTCTATGTCTTTGAGAAATTAAAATTATCCTATTAGGTCTAAGAGTGAAAAGGAGTACAGTTAGAAGAAACAAAAATTTTTTCCAGATGCTTCCTACTATTGATGTTCTATGTTTGAGTCTATTAAAAATAATCTTTCATATACACGATTCTGTCCTGTTTTTAAATTTCCAGCAATTTGAATATTGTTAATAACAAAGAAGCAAAGAAACTATGGTTCATTCATTTAATGGAAGGAACAGCTTTGGAAATAAAAATAGTCTTTAGATATTAATAAAAATTATCTCCAGCATTTACTAAGTAATTTTCTATAGAAGTCTCCACATTAGTTTCTAGGGATTGCAGTGTACCAATAAGGGAATACTAAAACATTTAAAGTGAAAAAGATATTGTCATTTTATTCTAACTTTAAACTTAATTCCCTGTGATCCATTAGTTATATATCCTATGGAAGTATAACTTGCTTGTCTTATGGGGTCTATGGTTAAATTTCAGGAAAACACGAACATGGGTGATTTAAAGAAATAATGTATTTGAAATCAACATTGCCTTTAATAATTCACTTGTCAATTCAGAAGAACAACTGCAATGCTATTAGCAATAGCTATGATTTTTATCAATAAATATCAATAAAAGAAGTCATAATTTGGGGTCCAGAGTATAGCAGTTAGGGCATTTGCCTTGCATGTGGTCAACCCAGGATTGATTGCTGGAAATCCATATGTCATGTGAGCCACCAAGCCCACCTGTAGTGACTCCTAAGTGCAAACCTAGGAGTAAGCCCTGACTGGGGTACAGTCCTATGGAATAAGTAAATAAATAAACAAACAAATAAGTAAATCAAAGCAAAAAGTTAAAATGTACCATTCCTTACTAATTACAAATATCTTAAAATGTGCTAATCACTACATTAAAATTGCTATTCTATTAATAAGTACATTGTTACATTTTATATGATTATTTTTTCTTTGTTACAGATATCCTGTAACAAAAAACTGGACAACTATATGGAAATTATAAACTACATTTAATAGCAATTAAACCAACTAATGTAGTTGTGATTGCTCGCAATACTAACATGGAATGCTATCTTCCTTCCCATTGTTTCCTGTTAACAGTATTCAGCTAATACGCAGAAAGAAAAGTATACTGGAGTTGTAGATTATTGACAGCGAGCCATAAAACACACAAACCTTAGAACAAGCGCTATCAGGGGTCTGCAACTTTTAAGACATAAAGAGCCACATGAATTCGTTTCCGAAGGGGGGACAAAACCCGGGAGTCTCAAAACCATTGCAACATTTAAAACAAATATATGGTAGCACTAAAAACAAAACAAAACAAAGCGGAAAAAGTAAATATAGCACTGCATACATTGTTTCTTAATGCTGCATATAGTATCGTACAGTTAACTGTCAATTTGAAGAAAAAAATAACTTTTTCACTTAACAATGTAAAATATATTTTTGCAAATTAATAAGCAATTAAAACATTTAAATGATACCATTCCCTGCCTTGCCTCCCCCAGCCCCTTGTTACGGGCCCTGCTGTTGGAGCAGCAGCAAAGCTTCAAAAGAGTTGCAAGCGGCTCTGGAGACCCGAGTTGCTGACCCCTGGTAGATAAATAGGACAGCAGATGGAGTGCTTGCACTCCATGAGGCAGATCCAATTTCAATATCTTGACACCCTATATGGTTCTCTAAGCCCCAGCAGAAGTGAGCTTAGAGCAGGAGTAAGCACTAAGAACAGTTCAGTGTAGCCCCAAACAAAGCAAAATGAATACCATAGAATGAAAGAAATTCTTGTGCAAATGTACATGACATTCAAGAACAGATGTGTACCAGGGCCAGAGTGACTTACAGTGGGTAGGGCATTTGCTTTGCATATGGCCAACCTGGGTTTCTTACAAACATTACCAGGTTTGAAACCTAAGTGCAGAGCCAGGAGTTAAGTTCTGATCACTACAGTATGTTGCCCCAAAATAAAAGACAAGAATATCGATGTGTCATTGTTTGCAATAGCAAGAATAAGAAGCAACAGATCTAACCATTAACATTGTGAAAGACTAAAAGAAAAGCAAGTAAGCCATGTTAGTCTTTGACCAATGAAATGATGTGTGAGATGGAATGAGAGATATAACATAAAAATTTAAAATATCCTGAAAGATACTGAAATTTACCCAAATGAATCTATATAACAGCTGAACTAATTCATAAAAATATATTGAGATGTGTACTCCAATTGGAATAATCAAAACATGAATTACTACTGACCCCAGAAGGGCAGAAAAGAAACAACCTTGAACAGATGACACAGGAAACTGTTAGCACAAAATATTTCATTTTCTAATAGAGGTCATGACATAAGGTGACATTAATTTTAACATTATGTTGTGTTCTGTTCTGATGCATGTTGGACATTTTCTTTTATGTGCATTTTTTACATGTTGAGAAAAAAATCCTAATTAAGAGTGATAGAGTTACCTGTGATCCAGCCTTTGATAGTTGGCCTAAGTCCATCTGACTATAGATTGTATTTTCATCAATTTCAATATGGGGAGATAAGCGATTTCCTGTAGTCCCTCCTTTCTTAATTAAAGATGATACAAAATGACTAGTGGAAAAAACAAACTCCTGTTTGACAGTATCATTTACATGTATTAATAAACAGCAGTACTTTATATTGAAGTACAGCTGACTGCTTCAATGTAAAACATAATGATTCAAATTTGTATAATTACATAATTTCTTAGATAACTTATATATTTGTATGTGTGCACATACACTTGCATATATAATCACAAGAAGCCTACTTAATATCTGTTTCAATAACAATTACAAGCTTTTCCTCTTATGAGCGCTTATAAGAGCGACTTGATTCCTACATTTCAAATACAACATTATACTGCAGTTCATATTTGGGAGCCGTGTTTCAATTTTATCTCGAAGTTTGTATCTTACAGATGCTTTCCCACCATTCAAAACCTGTATCTGGCAACCACCATTATGGTATTTGATGTATTAGGTGCTTTTGTTTGTTTTGTTTTAGACTTCATGCACACACGTTGAAATCATAGAATATTTATATTCCTTTTGGTCTGATATCTCATTTGGCTTCTAATTCTTAAAGTCCATCAGTGTTGCCACATAGAGCAAGAGGTTTTGTTATGGCCGATTAGTACTTTACTACATATTAATTTACTGATGTTTTGTCAGAAACAAAACATCCGATATTTCTTTATTTGATTATTTTACACCCATTATTAATCTGTTCTTCTTGTTAAAAGCAATGAATTTCAGAGGCTGGAGAAATAGCACAGTGGATAGGGCATTTTTCTTGCATGCAACAGACCCAGGTTTGGTCCCCAGCATCCCATATGGTCCCCTGATTTCAGCGGTTGATTTCAGGATTGATTTCTCTGAGTGCAGAGCCAGAAGTAACCCCTGAGCACCACTGGGGGCAACCCCAAAACAAACAAACAAAAACCCAAAAGCACACTCCATTTCAGGGCTAGAAAGAAAGTAAGTACATTTGATAGGACACATGATTTGTACACCGTAGGAGGGAATTGAACGATAGCAAGGGGACTAAGACACTTGCTTGCACAAGGCAAGTTAGATTCTCCATGATCACATATGGTTCCCCCAAAACAGCAGCTGGAGCAGCCTCTGCACACAAAGAAGGGTGTCCTGAAAATCAAAGACCAAAACCAAAATCAACCAAAAAATCAAACCACTAAATATCTTCCTATACAAATTAATAAATATGTTCTACTATTCCATTGGTATGAAACTTTTCTGTAAGTCTATTTTAAGAGTTATATTTGTTGCCTTTAAATTATGGCTATACAGATGTATTAACATTTCTATGGGTTTAACTAAATATCAAATCAATGTATCCGTGAAGTTGGGGTTATTTAGAAAACTCTTAATATGTCTGAGCACTTAAAATGTCTAAATCTAGAATATTTTCTTCCAATCAATTTCTGATGACCCCTACTCACCAGTCACGACTAGAAAATTTTATGTGTAATAAAACCTTTTTTTCTAGGTGTGTTTCAAAGACAAAAATTAAACCTCGTGTATGTAGACTGAATTGTTTTTCCTGCTAGTCCTTCTGCATGATTTAATTTAAATATTCAGTTTGAATAAAATATTTAATTTAAATATTCAGTTGAATAAAATATTCAACATCTCCGATATACCTGAAATAGACACTAGAGGGCGGTACATCCATATCTATGAGTCTCCACTTTTTCTAGAACAAGGCAAACCTTTCTCCGCTAAAAACCTCACAAATCTGATGTTCCACAGTGTGAGAGTGTTGCCAAGAAAGATAGTTGTGATGATCACTTACCAAGGACTGACCCAAAAAGAGAAAGTTTTTAAGTTGTCCTGAGAACTCTTAAATTCGTAAATGGGAACACTTCTTTCAAGATTAAATCTACTCCATCTTTGTTTGGGGTTAGGAACAAGAAAATAAAGATGCAAATGAATTCATAATAGTTAAACTAGTGGCTTCATTAACTGAATCCAATCAAGGGTTGAAAGGCATCTAGTTTGAAGTTACAGAACTTCATCTATTTTAATGGGCACTAAAGCTGAATAATAAAGTTGAAAACACACGAACAGAAATCAAGTAAGAGGATGAATCTGGAGTTCAAATTATGAAACCGATTCATTTGTGATTCTAATTGGTGTATAAAATTTAAAGTGTTGGGTGTGGCACTTTGAGTTATGAGAATTCTTAATCAACTGAAACATAATAAAAATATTTGGAATAGAAAAACCAATGTGTTAGTTGGCCACCTTAAGCATAACATTCACAAATGTTATGAATCATTAATATTTGTAAGCATGGGAAAATTCTGTGTATTTGTGGCATTTTGTACTTATAATCCCTGAAAGAATTTAGCATGTGAGCTAATCCAATAAATTCTTAAAATTATCATTTAATTTTAGTTCTCTGCTAAAGCTTTAAGGGATAATTTGGTAAAACAAGAGAAATAATACAAGCACTGTTGACCCCAGTTAAATCCCTAACACCGTATATGTTTCTGTGAGCACACCAGTACTGGTCCGTGAGAACAGAGCCAGAATTAAGTTTTGAGCACTTCTGTGGTGTCCACCACCAAAAAAAGAGATGATTTCGACTTGTAAAAGGTAGTAGGTACATGTAGATTTGCAAGAAAAAAATCATATATATAAATATATATTTATATAAGTTTTACAGACTTATGAGCTTAATTTTGTTTAAACTTTGTGACCATTTAAATATTTAGTTAGAGCCAGGGAATAGAAAAGCATGAACAGAAAAATAGCAAGATAGGAAACTAATAGTGTAATTAAAAATCCCTCTAAATGCAAAAGCTCAGGATAAGAACTCAATCATAAACTTTATCATTCCTGCAACGAAGACTTAATACCTTTTTTTTTTTTTTTTTTTTTTTTGGTTTTTGGGCCACACCCAGTGACACTCAGGGGTTACTCCTGGCTATGCGCTCAGAAGTCGCCCCTGGCCTGGGGGACCATATGGGGCACGGGGGATCGAATCGCAGTCTGTCCAAGGCTAGCGCGGTAAGGCAGGCACCTTACCTTCAGCGCCACCACCCGGCCCCAGACTTAATACCTTTGATACAAAAGTGATATTGGCAAGATCTTCATAACAGCCTCCACGAAAATATAATACTAATACCAAAAGCATATTAAGATACTACTAAATTAAAAATATGGACCAATTTCCCTGATGAACATCATTGCAAATCTTAAATAATCAAATCCAACAATATATCACAAAGACCACATACCACAATTAAATTGGATTCATCCCATGGGGACAAGGACAGTTCAATATATACAAATACAAACGAAATCCCATATATTATACAGAAGAGCTATCAAATTAAATTCTTCAAGCCAGAACAGTAAAGAGGGATATAGTACAAAAACTCAACAAAATGAAGAACAATATTCACTGAGAATAATCTATCTAGCTAAATCATATTTGAAGGAACAATACAGAACTTCAATTTGATTGACTTGTTTATGTTAACTACATGTCAGGAAATGAATACCATTTAGTCATGTATATGTTCTTTTTGAGTTGCTGGATTCTATCTATTAGTATTTTGTTGACAACTTTTGCATCTACATTCATCAGAGATATATGGTCTAAACTCTATTTTTGTGGATCTCTCTATGCTTTTACACTGACATTAAGGCAATGTTTGCTTCATGAAAAATAAGACTGTTTCGGCATCTTCAATTTCCTGAAATATCCTGGAAAGAATAAACAGTAGATTTTCTTTTTTTCAATTTTTATTTTGATCATAAGAACTTACATATCTTTCACAGTAGTATTTTAGGTACATGTCAGCATTGAATCAGGGGAATACCTATCACCAAATTTGTCATCCCCCCATCCCCGTTCCCCTTCTCCAACCCATATATCCCTCCATCACCCCCGGACTGCTAGAGTAGGTGGTCTCCTCTTTGTCTAGCTCACTATTAGTGGTCATATATCTGTTTGTCCTGGTACTCTTCCCTGTCTTCCCCTCTATTTAAGAAGCAGAGCTAGATAAATCGAGTTATGTGGCTTTGTTTGAAGGAAAGAAAAGCAATAGATTGTGGTACAAAATAAGAGAAAAAAAAGAAGTCAAATATGCTGAAAATAGGCAGAGGGTTCTGTAAATATTTGCAAGATCCAGTGAATCAATCTGGGTCTGGGCTTTTGTTTTGGTGGAGACTTTTTTTAAAATAATATCTTTATTTAAGTACCATGATTATAAACATCTTTGTAGTTGGGTTTCTATCATAAAAAGAATACCCCCATCACCAGTGCAACATTCCTACCACCAAAGCCTCTTATATCCCTCCTCCCCCACCCCCCTGCATGTGTTTTGGGAGACTTTTGATTATCATTTTGTTTATCCACAATAATAGGTCTGTTCAAATGTTCCATATATTTGTATTCAGCCCTGTGTCCAGTAATTTATCCATTTCTTCTAGCTTCTTTCATGTCATGGCATAAAGATTTTCAAACTAATCTCTGATAATCATTTAAATTTATGTGGTATCTCTTTTGGCATCCCCTTTCATTTCCTATTCAGTTTATTAGTTGCCTCTCTTTCTTTGTGAGTC
>PVKC010021168.1:0-18378 GCA_004027635.1 Crocidura indochinensis | reverse complement strand
AAAAAAAAAAAAAAA
This sequence comes from Crocidura indochinensis, assembly GCA_004027635.1. Lineage (NCBI taxonomy): Eukaryota > Metazoa > Chordata > Mammalia > Eulipotyphla > Soricidae > Crocidura > Crocidura indochinensis. The sequence continues at coordinate 18,363 of PVKC010021168.1, read as the reverse complement.
AAAAAAAAAAAAAAAAAAAAAAAAAAAAAAAAAAAAAAAAAAAAAAAAAAAAAAAAAAAAAAAGAAAAACATAATCACTTATGTAAAAACCTTAAAAATTAAATTCACTGACAGCTAATATTGAGATCAGTTGTTATATTAAGTGAATAATTAATATACTTTTAAATGCTTTGTTATCTACAAAATGTACTTATAATTAATTAGAAATATTATAGTTATGCTACTGCTTGTAGAAGGTAGTGAAATACAACACTCTGGTTTTTCATCTTCCCTACTGTTTTCTATAATGAAATTTCAAGAACAGTGGGCATAGCTATAATTTACTTCTCTTCTGTTAAAGATAATTAAACTATTTTAGTTTCGTATTAGGCCTCTCAATAACATTAAACATATTTCTGGAACTAATACTGACTTTCTAAAATATCTTCTCATTTTTTAGCTTTTGTGACACTCTACTTAATTTTCTATTTTACTGGCTATAACTTTCTAACCTGCTTTTCTTAACTCTATTTAATTTACAGACTACTTAAGATTAGTAAGTTTCATGGTTCAATTCCACCTTCCCTATATATATTATTTACTTTTCATAAGTTTTCATTTCAATTTATATTCCTATGGGGTTCCATAGCTCTTAGACTGAAGTTCTTATGTGACATAGCAGATTTTTGATAACTTCTTCCTACCTCAATAGCTTTTGTTTTGTTTTAGGACCACACCCAATGATCCTCAGAATTGTATTCCTAGATCTGAGCTCAAACATTACTCAGGGAAGCATATGGGGTGTCTGAAATCAAAACCTGGGTTTGCCCTATGTAAGCCAAGCACCCTACCTTCTGTATTATATCTCCAATCTATAACTTTTATCCTGATTTTATGTACTCAAACACCATTGGACTTCTTTAATTTCCATTATTATGTTTCTTCAGAACCTTGACTACCATTTTAACCTTTGTCTCCCTACTCCTAGATTATAATTGTCTACTGGAATTTTATTCATCCTTCAAGGCAAAGTTTCAGAGGCACTTTCTAAAAGAAGCTCTCCTTGAGACGTCCATCTAGATCAAGTTTATTTTTTACATATTTCACAGTACAATGTATTTCTCCAGAGTGTACTTTACATTATTTATGCAATTATTTAATATCCACTCTCTACTTTTTATAAGTAGAGATCAGGTTTATAAGTAGATCAGGTTTATGCACTTCTAATCACTATCTTCATGTTTTATGGGAGATGTCCTTAAAAGTTTTTAAAGGCGATTCCAGAAAATCTTTTTGATTCACTAAGAGTTTTCTTGAAAGGGCAATCCATGAGGCCTTTCTGACCCACTGTCTGCTGACCAGTGAAAAAGTGTTAGGTCACTGCCCTTGCGATTATTATAAGGGACTCTTTGCCAGGCCTCACAGATGTATAAGAGCATGGAGAATACTAACAGCGCTTACTTGGTGATGTGTTCACTCCAATAGGAATGGGATTGGTTTCATCAACTGCTATGCAGCTGAATTCCAGTGTCTTGCTGAAGATGACCCTACAAATGATACAACTTACTGTCTTGAGTGTATTTTCCAGGAGTCAGTTCTGAGATAACATGATGGGAAGGTAAATTCAACTGGTGACTCAGTATTTGTTTAAAGGCAAAACTGGACATAAGCCCCATGTATTCCTCATATACTGAGAGAAACCTAGAATCTATGCTGTTTCTGAATGAGTCTGGTATAGGGTGGTATAATTTTGCTTGAACTATAGATTGGAATGTCTTATTTGTCTCATGATCCTATGAACTACTTTAAGGAAGGAGCACAACAAATTAGCATCTCCAACTGCCAACTATAGTATCTCTTGTCATTTTAATGCCTAAGCCACACTCTGTCTTCTTATAGCCAATTGCTGGTTTGTTTTGAATTCCAATAGGCCTGACTTACTTATATCTCAGTGGTGGTGATATAATAGAAAAAGTTTATTATGCATCAGATCCAATAAAGTACCTAGAGACCATAGCCCACCTTTAAACTAATAATAAAGTTATAGAGAAATTTAACCTAAAAAGTATTTAAAAATGTATAACAGACAGATAATATAAATTTTCTATACCCGAGTATTTAAATGAATATTAAATTTATATATTTAAAAATTTTAGGGGCCCGGGAGATAGCATGGATATAAGACGTTTGCCTTTCATGCAAAAGGTCATCGGTTCGAATCCCGGTGCCCCATATGGTCCCCCGTGCCTGCCAGGAGCAATTACTGAGCATGGAGCCAGGAGTAACCCCTGAGCACTGCCGGGTGTGACCCAAAATAAATAAATAAATAAATAAAAATTTTAATCAATAATAAGTGAAATAAGTGTAAATTAAAAGAAAATGCCATTTTATCCTATTTAAAGATAAAAATTTAGAGATAAATGTTAATGACTCTATAGGGAAATTAATTTTCTCATACACTGCTATTGAAAATGGAGCAACTTCTCAGCTTGGCTGCAACAATTATAACTCAAATTTTCTAACATTCAATGTACTTTATCGAATTATCATAGTGTCTCTGAAAGAAACATTTCGATAAGAATAAAAAGAATCTGCTATTGTAGCTTACACAGTGGCATTATTTGCATAGAATGCTTTTTCTAAAACAAATTTATTTGTTAAAGTAATGTGTTTACAATGGTGTTGGCATTTGTGGTTTTAACATATAGTTATCTAGCCTTGCCACCACCTTAATGTTTAATAAAAAAAATTGAAAGTAATTTCTATTCAAATGAAGGAACGTGGGCATGCTCTTATAAAGACAACAAATACCATCATCATACACTACTGATCTAGAAGACAATGTAGCCAAGAGAAATAATGAGGTAGTGATTGAGTTTATGAACACAAAAAAAGTCTACAAGACATTTTTCAGTAGAAAAGGACAACTTATAAGGTGGAAGGTTTGGGAAGTCACAAGTTTTGGCCTCAGGGGATTTCTGCAGCAAAGAGTGTAATTGGCTGAAAATCCACAGTTGAATATTATTGAGATCAGTTAGAGAATTCACACTGAAGTCACTTTCATACTCCTTAGGCCAATCCTTGAGCATGAAAAGTATGAGACCTCCACCATTTTTACTTAGGCAGGATTCCTTGATAGGAAAACTTTGATCACTCCTTGTGAGCCTGTTGAAACTTTCTAGAAACTACCAGGTCCCCTACACAGTCATGATTTCCCCCGCAAGGTTTCAGACCCATTTTGTACTCTGAATGCTTGTCTCTTCACTGCCTACCCCCCCCCACTTTATTCTACACATGTCTATCCCCTGAAAATATCCATCCTACCTAATTCTATCATGGTATTTATTACTCTATGGACTCTAAACAATACAGTTTAGAGGGAAGATTGCACCCATAAAAACATGCAAAAAGCATGTTAAAAAGAATGCTAAAAGCATTCTAAACTTCTAGATATACATGTGTGCAAATGTCTGTGAAAAGATATGAGGAGGCAGCCAATAAATATAAAAGTGTGATTATCTTTGGACAGAAAATTTAAATTGGATAGTGATGTGGTCATTTTAGTAAAACTAAATAATTTATATGTATATTTACATAAAATTATTTATGGAAGGTTAAATGACAAAATAGTAAAATAAATAATAATTACTTCCCTGAGCAAGGGAAACTCAAGTTTTCTCTTGTTTGTTTGGAGCCACAGACAGTAGTGATCAGGGTTTATTCCTGGCTCTGCACTTATAGATTCCTCCTAGAAGACTTTGAGGCTCATAGGTAGTTCTGAGTATCAAACCTGGATTAGTCTCATGCAATGCAAGCATCTTATTCACTATACAATCTCTCTGGCTCTAAAGGAAACTCAGTTTTCTTAATAAAAGCAGAATTAATTTTTCCCCATTTTACATTTTCCCTCTTGTTTTGAAACCATGTGTATGAATTCTTTCATGGTGTTAAAGATGCATGAGGGAGATAGCCTTGCACACATCAGTGTGGTATATTCATCCATACCTTTAGATTGCAATGCACTTCCTAAGATTGTCATTTACATCAAGATTCAATGGATACAATTCTTATACAGTAAGGAAGAGAAGGTGACATTAAGCTCATATGGTCTATCAGGAAATGAGAAGTATGCTTATGTTAGGAAAGATCTGAGAGTAATTCTTGTCTTCCATAGTAGGAAGTTAACAGCAAATACCTAAAGCTAAAATATTCAGAAACAACAAAACAATGTTGTTAAAAAAAACTAGAGGGGCCAGAGCGGTGGTGCTAGAGGTAAGGTGTCTGCCTTGCAAGTACTAGCCTAGGAGGACTGCGATTTGATCCCCCGGTGTCCCATATGGTACCCCCAAATCAGGAGCAATTTCTGAGTGCATAGCCAGGAATAACCCCTGAGCATCAATGGGTGTGACCCAAAAACAAACAAGCAGATTAGAGAATTAACCAAAAATAACTAATAATGTTTTCCTCTAAGGCTTCTAATAAGACTAAGAAAATACTTCTGCTCTTTATATATATACATATATATTATATATATGACATCATACAAATATGGTTAAACTTATATTTCTATTTAGGTAATTGGTTTATACAACAGTATATACTTAGTTGTATAAACAGGATATACTCGGGAAACAATTTCTGTTATAGGCATGTCTTTACCCTACTTCCAGATGTGACTATTAACTACAAATTTCTCAGCAGTTTAAAAGTCTTATATAGGGGCCAGAGTGGTGGCACAGTGGTAGGGAATTTGCTTTGTATGCGGTTGACCTTGGATGGACAGCGCTTTGATCCCCTGGCATCCCATATGGTCCCCCAAGCCACGAGCGATTTCTGAGCGAATAGCAAGGAGTCCCTGAGTGTCACCTGGTATGGCTCCAAAACCATATATATATATATATATATATATATATATATATATATATATATATATATATATATATATATATATATATATATATATATATATATATATATGTTCTTATATGAGACCAGAATGATAGCACAGTGGTAGGGCCTTTGCCTTGCACCTGGCCAACACCAGACAGACCCAGTTCAATCTCAGGCATTCCAGGTATCCCATATGGTCCCCTGAGCCTGCCTAGAGCAATTTTGAGCACAGATCCTGGAGTAACACCTCAGCACCACTGGGTGTGATCCAAATCCCTCCACCAAAAAAAAAAAAAGTTCTTATATAAGCTGGGTGATTTTTTTTTTCTCTATCTGATGTCAGCTCAGGTTTCAGCACTATTACTTCTCATAAGTCCTTTTACTATTTAGTCAGGTTCTTGTTAAATTTCTTCTTAGTTGTTACTTTCTTTTATACTTTTCTTTATTTCTTGATGAATTCATGACAAGAAAAAATTATTCATAGAGTTTTGGTAATAGTTCATAAAATGTGATAGAATCTTAGGAAAACATTAAAAATGTCCCTCATTTCACATCATAGTGTGAATGTTTTTCATGCTATTAAATATTTAAAGCTTTGTTTTGTTTTGGGGCCACATCTGGTGGCTTTACTTCAGGCTATACTCCTGGATTTGGACTCAGAAATCACTCTTGACAGGCTCAGATGAACATATGGGAGGTAGGGATTGAACCCAGATTGACCAAGTGCAAGACAAATGCCCTACCCACTGTACTTTCACTCCAGCCCCATATTTAATAATTACTTAAAACATTTTAAATATTCCATTATCTAAATATAATAAACACATGTAACCCATCTCTATTGTTTAATATTTATATTTGCAATTCTTCTGTAAAGATTTCATAGCTTACTTCCTATAAGTAAATTTATAAAGTCAAAGAATGAGAAAACCAACAACAACAAAGGAGTAATAAACTTTTGAACAAAGTGATTGATGCAATAATAGAGATATGCTTCTTCTACTATGGAAATGAAAGGAGGCAAACCTAGTGCAAATTTGCAAAGATAGGGATTTTGAGTTCTGGGACAGTGCCCAAGAAGAAATTGTAATAGAATTGAAATAGACTTTTTTTACTGAGCGGAAGGTAAAGGAACAGCATTCCAAGAAAGTGGAACATAGAAATAAATCAAGGAAACTATTGAGAGAAATTTCCTCAGGTTGCTAATAATAACAGAGAGGCACACATTGGAAATGATGAGGTTAATAGGGCACACCCAGTCCAGCAAAAGCTACAAAGACAAAGCAGAGGCAAAAGCTACTATGACAAAGAAGAGAAGATTGATTGTGATTTTATGTGGTGAATGAAGGAAAAGTCATTGGAGACCTGTGAGAAAAAGATGGATTACCTAAAAAATAAAATTTGAAGGTGGAAAAAAAAACACAAGAAAACAGGAAGACTATTGCTAGCATCCACAGGAGATGAAAATCTGTAAAGGGGGTTGGGAGAGTATGATTATTTTAAATCAAAGGGGGAGATAAATTATAAATATTAAATTAATACAATATGTAGGAATTGGCAATGGGACATTGTAAAGGATAGAATGAGCAATAGGGAGGAGTCACTTTTAGATCTATGAATTCGAGAAAGTGGTGACTTGAATTAAATCAGGGAATCTATACCCAGAGAGATACAGTGATGGTTGAAAAGGGCATTTTTTTTATTTAAAGAAAATGCATCACATAATTGGCATAACTGATCATAATACATTTGATTCAAGGTAAGGGAAAACAACGTTATTGAAAAAATAGAAAAACTAAAAATTATAAAATGGAAGAGAAGAAAAAATAAAGAAGAAAAAGTTTAGTAGCAAATATATTTGTGAAAATTATTGTACCTCCTATAAAGACATTAATACAATAGCAAAAAAAAATAAAAAGAAAGAAAGAAAAGAAAAGGGCATCTGGTATTGTCCTTCTGCCACTGTCTTAAAAGGGATTCTAAAGGGATTTTCTTTCCCTTGTTCCTCCAGCCCTTTGCTTGCATTACTGGCCTAAGTGGATACTCACCAGTTGGCCATGTCCATCATTCCAATCAAGTCTGAGAATTCCTGATTATACTTAGAGCCTCTGGAGCTGCTGACACAAACAGTCATTAGCAGATGACCCTTTCGTAACAAACCATGCTTTAAAATGTAAACCGTGCAGGGATTTTCCTTGCATTGTCCAGAAAGAACTTTCTTCTGCCTGTGCTTGGATTAATCATGAGAGAGTTTGTCAACATTCCACTGATACATATTCTTACTCTGGTTGCCTTCACCGGGACTGAGAAACTTCCAAAAGGTTGGTCTGAGAAATTTTGTCTTCTTGTGTCTTAATGTTACCCTGTCACAGTTCTGAAGTGTTAAATGTGTGTGTGGTGAGTATGTGTGTGTGCATGCTTTGATTTCTGTCAATTCATACTATAGTGTGGCATATGTTTTACTTGGAAAAGTAAGGGTAGAAATCATGGAGGAAAAAAACTATACATAGAATCAATTAATTGATGGTTTTTCTACTTTCAAGAATTTTGCAATAAAAAATTTAGCCATAAAGAATATATAGAACCCTGGTTTCTAGGGAAAACATTAATAGTAGACTGAAAGTTACCAAGATCTGTTTTGTTTATGTATATGTCACACTTCAGGGTGGTCTCAATGTCTGACAAAAACCTATTCACAACAGATTTACTATGAATATAGTCAAATATGATCCTAGATATTTTCCTCAGAGTGTTTGCTTTTGAGCAAAAGTCATTACCATTTTCAGATTTAGTTTATAAAACTCTAAATGAAGATTTAGCTCCTAATATATCAAAATGAGAGGAAGATGCAAAGAACTTACTTATCTAAGATAAAGCTTAAAGATAGTAATTTTTGATTTTTTTTTGGGGGGGGAGCATTACATGGTTTGACTTGGCAAGAGATTATGAAAGTTTTTTTCAGAGCCTTTGGAATGTACCGGAAATAACACCACCTCAGGGAAAAGGAAAGCAACTTAAGAAACTGACAAACACCTGTTGCAGTAGTAAGAATGACCACAGTGATATGTTCCTGGCCAGTGTACTATGAAATTGAGACAAGTGTATTACAAATAAGGAAGACTGGAAAATATGTGATTTGCAAGTGACAGACTTCATTAAAATCTTTAAAAAATATTTATATATGAGCAATAAGGTTGCAAGGTTTCAATTAAAGATTTCCCAAATTAAATGTATTAGAGTAAAAAGAGTTTTTATGAGACACAGAAAATATTCCCTATATTGTACTTTACAAGAAGATCACCCTATTAGGATTGTACAGATAACTACAGGCAGTAACTATACATAGGTGGAAAATGTAGTTCAGGTTCTGTTCTGAATGTAGTTCAGTTCTCCATAAAATTATGGAGCCCAAAGCTCAAATTTATATTAATGAAGTTCAGCTCTCTTCACAGTCTTAAATTGCATTCTGGCTTGTTTTTTCCAATTTTATTTTTATGTATTCATGTGTTTAATTGCTAAGATAATAGTAGATATGAGGTATCTCCAGATAAAGGAGAACCTGGATCTTTTCAAACAGCTAATAATAGCCAGGAAGACTTAACATTGGCTTCCGATTATTTTAGTACTTCCTGGTCATACAACGGATGTCCGGCAACACAGCACCTGAATATTAAGATATATGAAGTTGTGTCCTATTTGTAATATTCTAAACCATTAAACTACATCAAACTAAATTGACTGAATACTAACACTTATTGAAATTCAATTTTATAAGGAGCAGGACGATTGACTTTGATGGTCCAATTTAGAATTTGGTACACGAAAATAAAATAATTATATGAACAATGCTTAATCTGTAGTCTAGAAAAGTATTTTCAGAACCTGCACTTTAATTCTAAAGCACATTCTTTATAGCATAAAAATTCAGTGTTGGCATGTAAATAGCAAAAGCCAAGATTAAATTTTAAATAAAATAATCATATTGTTAACCCAACACTTTATAATTTCCTTACTGATATAGGTTATAAAATTTAAAACATTTTTGCTAATTATTCTTGGTGACATGCTAATTAGTATTAAATTAGCTGAAAACATCAGAATAAATATAAATAACAACATGCATCAGTTCTGAGAATAAAAATGGATCACAGTCTTCAAAAATGAAGTGGCATCAAGTATAGTGGTCCAAAATACATAAAAATCTGTTTTCATACTATTGAAAGTAGTAAAAAGTTTAAATGAACTATTTCATAGTAATTTTCTCCATTCTTTGAAGAGGACGATTATAAAAATGTGTTTTAGGGGGCCGGGCGGTGGCGCTGGAGGTAAGGTGCCTGCCTTGCCTGCGCTAACCTAGGACGGACCACGGTTCAATCCCCCGGTTCCCCATAAGGTCCCCTGTGCCTGCCAGGAGCGACTTCTGAGCGAATAGCCAGGAGTAACCCCTGAGCGTCATTGGGTGTGGCCCAAAAACCAAAAAAAAATGTGTTTTTAGATAGTATATCCTTATCCTAAATTCATTTTTATAATTAGATTAAGGCATCTATTAATATATTGCAAAATAGATTTGAGTGTACTTATGTTCTGTTAGTATACCATTTTCTCAATAAAATTAAAAACCCACTTTGTTGTTGCTTATAAAAAAACAACTTTGTACAATTAATATTTCATAATTTAGTATAATTGTGATTCCCAATGTTCAAAGACAAAGAGAAAATTCACCATGTTTCTGGATCATTTTGACTAGTTATTATTTCCCTGGTGAAATAAAGTATATACTATATAGAATATAGTATATGCTTATATATAATCATATATAATTACACTATATAAAATACAGTACATAGTATTGAACTTAATACTGTAATTCATGAGAAGGAATGTTTTGCAAATGCATATGTAGAGGCTACATTTCACTGACTACTCACCTTCATTACATATTTTAATAATAATTATTATTTTGTCAGGTAGTATTAAGGATATGACTAGATACAGATTCTTAGAAATGTATGGATTTTCTGTAGGCATCATTGAATTTGTGCACATATGGCTCCTTGTCTAAACTCCATTTTTCAAATTTACTAACATATTGAAAGCAATTTTGAGTCTAGATGCTGTATACGTAGACATATATCACATACATAAAGATTACATTTCTTTTCTACACCGGAATAAGATTCACAGATTTGACATATGACTAAGAACAAGCACAGCTGTCAATGAAATCTAGGACACCAAGTCCTGGATGGAAATTTTACATTGACGTACATTAAAAGAGTAACTCGTGGGGCCGGGCGGTGGCGCTGGAGGTAAGGTGCCTGCCTTACCGCGCTAGCCTTGGACAGACCGTGGTTCGATCCCCCGTGCCCCATATGGTCCCCCAGGCCAGGGGCGACTTCTGAACGCATAGCCCGGAGTAACCCCTGAGCGTCACTGGGTGTGGCCCCCCCCAAAAAAACAAAACAAAACAAAACAAAAAAAACAAAAAAAAAACAAAAACAAAAGTAACTCGTGTGTTTGGGGAACAGTTGCTTTAACTATTATTGACATTGCTTTTTTGGGGGACCACACCTGAAAGTACTCAGGGTTTACTCTTGCCTCTGTGACCTAGAATCATTTCTTGAGGTGCTCATGGGACTATATGAAGTGCTGGATAAAAAATGAGGGTCAGTTATGAATAAAGCAAGTGCCTCAACCCCTGTACTATCTCTTTGGCCCAAAATATTATTGACATTAAGGAACATAAAAGAGCAGAAACATTGAGATTTATATCAGATTTTTATAATTGCTTTAAGTCCAGGGTTACAAAATTATTCATGATTGGATTTTTTTGGTTATAGAATGGACACCATCAGTGCACTTTTCCCACCACCAATGTCCCTCTTTTCTCTCCCTCTGACCCACATTGTCTCTGGGGAAGGCATTTTGTTTTGTTCTCTCTCTCTCTCTCTCTCTCCTTTTTGCCACTGTGATTGCTGATTGCATGTTGCTTTATCCCTTTTGAACACTCAATTCTTGTCCAGAGTGATCTGTCCCAACTATCATTGTCATAGCAGACACTTCTTTACTCTAACTGCACTCACCACTTTATGTAAAGCTTCCTAGCATGGACTGATCCTCTTGGTCCTCATTTTTATTGGTTTTTGGATACTATTACCATCCACAGCCATGCATTTCTTCTATCATATTTTTAAAGGAAAGTAGGTAAATTCACAGTGGAAAAATAAATGAATCAGTGGGAAAAAGACAATTGAGAGTAAATAGAAGAGCTACAGAGATATTCCCAATCAGGCAGAAGGTAGAAGCAGTGGACCAGAGAATGTAGAGGATTCTGGGGTCATTTTGAGAACACAGCTGGAGTTGGGAACTGTACCCTCACAATGGAACTGACCTATATAGTTATTTTACTTTATCCAATGATACTGTATAAACTAAAGAGAAATCAAAAGTGATACAATTAATTTATAATCGGTGCTTTCGAAGCTTAGTGCATCTAAAGACCCTTCGTTTTACTAGAACTTTAGTAAGAAAGTTGGGATTATATGGCAATATGCTATGAAGCCTCAGGTAAACAATGAACAAATGAAATGAGTCTGGGGGAGAATGTTAACATCAGGTGTCTTTCCCTATTCTCCAATGTCCTTTCTTTATGTATGAGGGAAAATATGCAGTCACTGTGGGCTTTCATTTCCTCATAAAATGAAGAAATATCTCCCAGTGCTCAACACATAATGCTATGGATCATATTAAGGACCATCAACAATGGGTATTATAGTAACTTCTGGTTAAAGTGAGCATAACACTTTAGTGGGCCCCAATAAGATCATGTCTTAACTTAAAGGAATGCCTTCAGGAAAGGCAATTTCAGAAATTGTAAAAGACAAATTGTACAAATTATAAACTTGTAAGAATTTCTACCTACCTGTTCACAAGTGTCATTTCTAAAGGCAAGGCCACGAAGTGTGCGTGTTAGCAAAAAATTAGTGATTTAGTACTAATAAATGTTTCTTAATGCAAGTTATAAGTTACAAGGACATCATAATAAGTATACCCTGTAAAATTTTATTACATAACAGACAGAAAAAACTATATCAATTCTTAAGATATGCCAAGTGATAAACAATACTGAATATCTTCTTTCTTTGAGGGATTTGAAAATTTTCCAACAGAAGTGTTTTCTCATACTGAACAAACAGTATTGTACCAAAGAACTACGCCTCAGGTTTTATTATTGATTGAATGATTCAGCCTCATTGACTGAATATTGCTAAGAGTGTGCCTGGACCACTTAAGCACTATTAGGGGAGTCCAAAAAATAAACAAACAAAACAACTACAAAATCAATACTGTATTCATTGTGTTCAAGAAGCATAGATATGTTTGGACTCTGAACTTAGAGCTGACACTCCTAGCTTATTTTTTACACAATTAATTTATCATGTTAGTCCGCAACTATTTCAACCAAATATTGGTACGTAATGCAGCTAGTGTTCAAATGTAGCTACTCTTTGAGTTCAGATAATTGTTGTATTTGTTCTCATGTATTTATTATTCAAGTGCTTCTCGTATTGAGGGTAGAAATAATGCCCTAGTTTAAAACAGGCTCTGGCTGAGATGAAAGCTGCATAGAATGTAAGTAAATAAGAGTCTGCTGTGTAAACAAATGTCATTCAGTAGAATTCCATGATTATGCCAGTAAAACTTTGAAAGCAGATTTATTTGGATGATGCTGGAATATGGAAAAACTAGATTTAACCTTACTCTACCCATACTGATATTGATCTAAATCTACTTTTCCACCTTTAGTATTTTTATAAGCTATATAACACTAATGACATGGAGGAGTTTAGAGTTAAAACATAGAAACTTTAATTCAATCTTAACCTTGAAGGTCATCTGTACCTCTCCTGTAGGCTTGGACAATTAATCACTTTTAGTCTCCATTTTCATCTGCAATTAGAATCAATAATCATGTATTTATGCTTATTGTACTACATCAATAACAGTACATAAAAATCACAGTAAACTTTACATATCAGATTTTGAATTTTAGATGAAAACATATTTTAAAAAACAGAATAAAAACCCTACAGAAGAATGAGTACCATTGGAAATTGAAGGAGAGATATTTATAAAGTTCTTAGTAATACCTCAACTAATTCTACATGCCTAAGGTTGTCAACATATTTCAACAATTGTTTATTTGATCTTAACTCATCCCAACAAAATCTGCATTACCTTATAGCAAAGTTACTATATATAATATTTTTATTACATTTCACTTCTACATCTGTATATTTACTATGAAGAAACTAATTATAAAATTAGTTTGGAGGGAGCTCCACAGGGATGTTAGGGAACTGAGAACCGGGTATATGGGAATTGTTTTCAGAAAAGCTTGACCCCCACAGTATGGGCCTATGTGCTGTAATACTGGGGACCAGGATTACTGTGCCATTTAGGCCCTGTAGTGCAGGAGACCATAAGGGCCACCAGATAGAGGCCAATGCCTAGCAGTACTTGGGAGGGCATGTGGTGCCAGGTGATTGAATTTAGGGTCTGATACACATCAGTCATGTGCTGTAACCCTTGAAACTATCTCCCAAAGAGTTGCAGATTATTTTGGAAAATATGAAATACACAAATTTAAAATAGAAGTCACCCATACTACCAGAATTATTAATATGCTGGTATATTTCTTTCATTTTTCTCTAAAGAATCTGAAAACAGTATATTGCAATAAAACTATTTATACATTTCTGCTGCCAGTATTTTTACTTAACACCAAGCATGGATATATTTTATATTACTAATAGTCATCAAAATGCCATTTTCAGAGACTGTATAAATAATTTCCTGTTTTCTGACAGTTGCTGGTATAATTAATATCTTCCTACCTGAGCAAAAAGGCCATGTAATGCTGCATCTTTTCTGAAATGTAAATATTTCAATCACAGCCAATTTCAAACTACCAGCAAAGGCTTTGTTGGGCAGAGATAAGCAACAGTACACCCTTATATTATAGTTCTACCACATACACTAGATGCAAGTAATCTTGTTAAAAAATGCAGTGAATGGGGCAAGAGAAGTAGTACAGAGAGAGCACTTTTTTTTTTGTTTTGTTTTTTGGATCACACCCAGCAGTGCTCAGGGGTTACTCCTGGCTCCATGCTCAGAAATTGCTCCTGGCAGGCACGGGGGACCATATGGGGCACCGGGATTCGAACCGATGACCTTTTGCATGAAAGGCAAATGCCTTACCTCCATGCTATCTCCCGGGCCCCAGAGAGAGCACTTTTGCATTTGGCTTACCCAGGTTCAATCTGTGGCATACCCTCAAAGTACTACCACGAATAATTCCTAAGTGTAGAACCCCAGAAGTAGCCCCTGAACATCACTATGTGTGGGGTTTCTAGTCATCCAAAGCAGTGAAAACTACATTTTAGAAAATGATAACTATCAGTATTAACATATTTTAAATATAATGTATCTAAAATGATATAATTTGGGGTTTATTTTTAATTTTTGGTTTTGGGCCACACCTGGTGACGCTCAGGGGTTACTCCTAGCTATACGTTCAGAAATCGCTCCTAGCTTGGAGGACCATCTGGGATGCCAGTGATCCAGGCCAGTCCTGGGTCAGCTACGTGTGAGGCAAATGCCCTACTGCTGCACTATTGTTCCAGCCCCTAATCTGGGTTTTAATAATGACTGTTTAACAATTATTTCACAAAACTCCTAAAATATAAACAACTGTCTTACTGGTAGCAACCAGTTTTAGTAGACTAATTCCTTCACACACTTTTAACAATTATTAGTATCTGTTTTGGGCAGTGAGAAATACCTAATTTTCCTTATATTAAGACTTTTTATTACAATTCACTTGAGTTTTGAGTAGTGTTTGGTTTCTATATATTTTTATTTTCAAAATTTCCATTTTATTAAATGCTTCTTTAAAATTTTTTAATCTTTGATTTTAATTCTTTATGTTGCTAATATACTTAGTTTATATTATTATGCTTACTATGATTTCCGATATATTTGGATATATTTCTTTTGTTTATGTCTTTTGTTAACATTGCCATCTTCTCCCTTGCTTCGACCCTCCCTTCAACCCTTTCTCCTTCCTTCTTTCCTTATTTCCTTCCTTCCTTCTTTCCTTCCTTCGTTCGTTCCTCCTTCCTTTCTTCTCTCCATGTTTGCTTGCCTGCTTCCTTCCTTCCTTTTCTATCTAAAACATATCTTTATGCATATACTATTGCAAACAAAATCAGTGCTTGACAGCACCGAATTTAATTAGTATCTGTGATTAATTTATTCTAGAAGCTATTAGATGACTGAGAAAAACACCCAATAACTTGTAACTCTCTACATTTCTTATACTGTCAGTCACTTTAGTGATGCTCATGGGACATTGGCCATGACACAAAATTCTACTACAACATACTGCATCTGTGGCAGAATACAGAAAAAGGAACACAATATGCAATTCTAACATTGGCCAATATGAACAATTCTAGGACAGAAACACAATTTTTAAGAGGCTTTAATAGATTGGAGTTGTTTTTGTTTTGTTTTGTTTTGTTTTGCTTGACCATACCTAGTGGAACTCAGGGATTATACTGACTCTGCACTCATGAATTACTCCTGGCAAGGCTTGGGAAACCATATGGGATGCCAGGGAGTAAACTCTGATTTGGTTACATATAAGGGAAGTGCCTTAACCTCTCTACCATCTCTCCAGCCCCTAGATTGGAGTTGGTAGTTGAAAAAGCATCCTTAACATTTGAAAACACTTTGGTGCTTGATCAATTGTTTTGCATTATTTTTTTTTATCTATCTCTTGCCTAGTTGACTTTTCTCACTGCTAATCAACTTTTTCCTCCCTGAGATGATAAATCAAGGAACAAATTCAATACATACAGGACTATTATATTAGAGGACCCAAAACTCAGAACTACTTTGAAAGTTTCAGAAAATATAAGACATTATTTAAGTGGCTTAATTAAATAGGGAGGATATGGAAGTAGTTTCAGAATAAATAGAGTAGGAGAGAAGGAGTTAGAGAAAAAAGCACTACAATGAACATCATTACAGATTTTTGGGAATAATGGGTATGTGAGAAAAGAATGTTTTTCTCCTTAGTGGAATTATAGAAACTAAAGTGACAGACATGGGTCAACTTCATGGGTATGAATACTTGAGGGTCAATGAAAATGACAGAATATTTTGGAAAGAACTTTATATTATAAATTCCAGAGATGTGAGATTTGAAATAATAAAAGATAAAGAGAAGAATGCCAAAATTTATTTAATTGGGAACACTGAGATAGTTTTGGGATCACCAGAGATGGCTGAGCACATATTAGGGAAGAATGCATTGAAACTTATACAGTAACAATTGCTACTTAACAGACAAAGCATCTGCAATACATAAGGACTATGGTCAAGTTCATATTTTATGTGTCTCCAAAGGCAGATAGGAAGCCTGACACACCTTCAGAGACAGCTTTTGTTTAACACCAACAAGCAAGGTAAATTTCTACATTCACCTAAACATAGATGCTGGCACATACTTTCTATAGTATAGGGGTGGCGAACACGTGGCTCTCGAGCCACATGCGGTTCTCAGTCAAAATGAATGTGGTCTTTGCCTCTTATCATTATTTTGTATACTGTGGCTCTTTGCCAAGTTTGGAATTTGTTCTGCTGCTTCTGAGGAAGGACCTCTGAGGAGAGATCTCCGAGCGCGTAGTCCCACCCCAGGCTGTGTCATCCTGTCTCCCATCCCTCCGAAACAACTGCACGCCCGGGCCAGTGAGCGGGGGACCGGTGTGGCACATGTTGGGTCACATCTTGCCATTAGTTCTTAGTGTGGAGGACGCAGCACACCCTCACCATCACTGCAGGATTTTGACCCTCACTCAAAATGGCAAAATGCAATATGTGTTTAATAGATCATTGCTAAAATTATATGTTTTTGTGTGTGTGTTTGTCTGTTTTGGCAGGTCATTGCGTGGTGTGACTCTCTGACTCTCACAGTTTAAAATTTTGGCTCTTCGTGTCGAACTTGTTCGCCACCCCTGCTATATATTATCTAACTACTGAGGTGGCTAGGATATACTTCCTTTTTGGGGGGAGGTTAGGGCTATTTATAAGATTATGAACTGAGTAAGAGAGATGCATTCTGTAACAAACATATAAGTAATCATTCTTAACACCTTTCCACTGCTTCTAATTTAGAGAAGCCTCTTTTCAGAGTCCTGGGAAAAGAGAAAGAACCATGCCTACAATTTTTCTCTTGTCTACTTTATCAAACACACACACAATTTCCCAAACCCAGCTTCATTGAGGCACATAGCATACCTGCCACCTTACTTTTAATGAGTAAGGTATATAATCAAAGTTATGCATTCATCATCATAACCAATTCCAGAAGGTTTTTATAATACCTAAATGAACTCCTATAACTCTCAGCTAAACATTAGCATTTAATCCCTTTATCCTCTTTTTCAGTTCTGGGAAGTCACACATTACTCTGTGTGAATTTGCCTTTTCTGAATAATTCATACAAGTAGAACCATAATATATTGATCTTGTTACTCTATTATTTTATTCATATATCTTACATTTCCCATAATATCTATGTTATAGAATATAACAATGCTTCCAATTTTTATTAATCATTTATTATATGTATATGTCACGGCTTGTTAGCAAACAATTGGCTTTTTTATTTTAGCTATTAATAATAAAGCTTCTATTTACAAGTATATATTTGCATCTTTGCTTTAAATTATTTTACAGTATATACACAAAAATGGAATTGCTGAATCATCTAATAGTTGTATAATTTTTGAGTAGTCATCATACGTTTTGGCAGTTGCTCCTCCACCAACATTCCCACTAATAACCTTCCAATAAATATTCTTATTTCTCTTTATCTAACTTTTGTGCTTGTAATCCTTTTTGATTAAAGTGATTTTGTGTGTTTCTAAGTAGTATCTAATTATTTTTGCATTTCCTTTGTAACTAATGGTATTGAGCATCTTTTTATAGAATTGTTTAAAAGTTGATACCTCATTGAAAGTCTATCTATCCAGATACTTTAACGATTTAGAGTGGGTTGTCTCCTAAGAGGTGCTGGGTCTCCTCTTGACCAACCAGTCCAGCTGTTAATTATGAGGCCTAGGACATGGTGTTTCTATGGCTTTGCATCAATAGGGATTAACTTAGTCCTCATCTGTGCTTGGGGATCAATAGGGCTACACATGGAAGTGATCAGAAGACAATGACGGGCGCTCTGATTTCCGGGCGCCCCAGAAGAGCGACGCCACTCCGCTTCGCTTCGCAGCCGCGCACTCTTTCTAACCAATAAACCCCATCACAACACACAGGAAAAACCACACTACTAGAGCAACAATGCGGAAACCTCGTAGGCAAACACTAGGCACTGAGAATGAAGATGATGGCTTGGACGACCCTAAAAATCAC